>APFE030191578.1:0-22138 GCA_000404065.3 Pinus taeda
TTAAGCCTAATTTCAATTCTAAAGGTTTAGTAGTAATTAATTAATTAATTAATATATATATATTTGAAATCATGAAATCAAATTATAATTTATTAAGTTATTTCTTGAATATTATTATTTCAATAATAATTTTTAAGTGTTAATATATTTAATGGTTTGAAATCAATTATTAAATATCTTATTAATAACTAATAAAACGAATAACAATAGGTAATTACGATAATAGAAAGGATTAAACAATACTAATTCTAATACACTATAGGGATGCTAAGATTAAGGGGAATATATAAATCATGTTTAAAAGCTAAAAATATATTAAAAATTATGTTTAAAAGCTAAAAATATATTAAAAATTAAAATAAACCCCGGCAAAAAAGGGGGGACCAACCACCAAAAACAACCTCTCGGGATAGGGAAAAAACCCTAAATAATATACCAATATTATTATCTTATAACATACTATTATAACATGATATATAAACCATTAAATTCATCCTAATGAGCCTGTGATTATGACTATATAAACAATTATAAATTACCCTTTATAACTATTTAATTACAATTTCTAATATGTATTTAGCTTTAGAAATAGTTTATAGAGTTTAAAAAGTTGAATTTAAAAGGTTGAATATAATTTTATTTAACTTTTAGTAGTATATAGAATTAGTTAATTTAATCCCTTCTAATACATAATATTATTTATATTTGATTAATATATTATATGTATTAATATACTTACCTGATCACATGGGTATATTCATACTTAAATATTATTATTGGAATAATGATAATTGAATTATTATATTATTTTTGTTTCATGATTGATGAATTTACCTATAAAATAAACCGATGTTAACCGAATATGGGATCGTTATAGGTATATAGATATATACATTAATTAATAAACAATTATATTTAGTCATATAGATAAATGATTGACTAACCTGTAGGAGTTCTTTACTTATATATATTTTTTACCCAATTTAACTAATTTCTTGGAATTATAATAACTAAAGAATATTAATTATTTGACTAGGGTCATAAGGTCATAATTAGCCGTTATCGATCTAGCCATTAGAGTCTCTGCCCTAACTATTTAACTAGCTAAGCTGGATCAGTTCTTCAACTTGTCCTGGCGATGAACCACACTGGTTGGTTCAAAACGTGTCGAAAAATGATTATTTATGTGATTTCACCGAAAATTCTCTAAATAACATAAGTAACATTGTTTTGTAAATTAATGCAATAAAGACCATTAGACAAAATACCATTCCCAACACAATCAAATTTATAAAATAAACTGAAGGATGTTTTTGAAAAGCTAAAGGAATATCCAAAAGGTACAAGCCTTGAAACTGAAATCAAGTTTCTAGAAAAACTTGGAACATAAAAAGTCTTTTCTAATTCTAAAACAAAGCCACTATTATAGCTTCCACATGAGAGCCTATCTTGTTTCCTGATAAGATGCTTTTCTTACTTCCCATTGGCTTCCTTAAGTTTTGCAAACCTTGCAAGGAATTCGAAATGTGAATTGTTGATCCAGAATCAATCCACTAGGTGTTAATATTGACATTAACCATATTAGATTCATAACAAACAAACGAGATTGGATTACCTTTGTCTGCAAGCCATTTCTGAAATTTGGTGCATTCCTCCTTCATGTGTCCCTTCTTTTTACAGAAGAAACACTTGGAATCCTTCTTGATATCAGCTTGGGGAGGGTACTTTACCTTTCCCTTTTCGATTAGCTTGAGATTTGCCCTTTCCATGCGTTGCCAACATTGCACTTTCTCCTACTTCCATCACCAGTCTCCCTTCCTCTTGAACACACATGGTCATGAGTTCATTAATTGACCATTTATCCTTATGTGTGTTGTATGAGATTTTGAAGGGTCCATATTGGTGCGGAAGGGTGTTCAGGATGTAGTGCACCAGGAAAGACTCTGACATTTCAACCTCGAGTTTCTTCAATTGAGCCACAGTGTCCCTCATTTGCTTGATGTACTCGCGTACACCTTTCACACTAGTGAGCCTTAGGGATGAGAAATTCATGATTAGGGTGCTTGCTAATGCCTTGTCTGAAATGACGAATTGACCATCAATGGCTTTCAACATGTCTCAGACCTTTTCATGCTAATCAATGGAACCACGAATACCAGCTGAAATTTTAGTCTTAATGAACATCATGCTTAGGGATTAGATCATTCCCATCGTTCATAAAGCATGATGTCTGTTGTAGTGCTGGTATTAGTGAGTGTCAGTGGTTCATCTTTCCTAATAGCATAGTCTATGTCCATCCACCCCAAATGAAGGAGAACCCTCTCCTTCCAAACCTTATAGCTATCTCCCTTAAGTTCAGGGATATCACAATGAATTTCAGAGAAATTTGCAGGTTGTACAACTGCATAAAATTAAATATCACATGCTTATGTTAAAAATTGAGGCCTAAAAATAATGCTTTACCAATGTAAATCATGCTTAAAATTGAATCTAATGACATAAAATTGCCTGTGTGCTAAATTTCCAATTCAAGTAGATTCAATTATTCTTTATGATAGAATTTATCAAATTATTCACTTAATTCATAATTATAAAGGGTATATTATGATTATAATTTGATATAAATTCTATCTTAAATTTGAACTTTATGATAAAACTATTAATTCATAATTCCTGTGGGTTAATTAGTGCCTAAATATTCTTTATGTGATCCTAATCAATCATAATATATAATATTATTTAATTAGAGATGCTATGGCTATTCTCTAATCAATTAAAAATTATATGGATCATTAGACATTATTTCTTTTATGCATAAAAATTAACTTGATATGAGAATGATTATAAATTGCATAAATAAAACTATAATATTCATGCGTAACATTCAACAATGGGTCTCGTATACTCATCCAAAATAGCATGTATTAATTAAAGCAGAAATAATCAATTCATGCAAATTAAATATGGGCATAATTAATAAATTTGCACAAAAACTATGCAAATTGCATATAATTAAACCAAATAAATATTATAAGCATTCAAATTGAGCAAAAATTAGACATATTTTCAAATAAATGCCTTAATTCAGAAAATTCTCAAAATATGAAATTTAACCAAATAGAGCATGTCTATAAACGCCAATGCAGAGATAAAAATGCTCTGATACCAAATGTTTGCTTAAATAACGACTCTATAATGCGGGAAAAACACTTAAAAGAATCGAAAACTTAAAAAAACTTTAATACCCAATAAATCATACCTCCGGCCATTAATGCTTGCTCACACTCTGATATCAGATAAAAGCAAGATTTCCTATAGCTACCCAATTTGTTGTTGTACAGGATAATGGAATCGCCGAAATAAAGTTGCTCGGACCTCCAACATCAACTGCCTTTGAAAAAGCTCCAACAACTGCCTTTCAGAGCTTTGAACCGTATACAATTTTCTTCTCTCTGCTGGCTTGGCTCTATTAAAACCAGTAGTCCTGAAGCAAAAAACTAATGGTTTGAGCCTGCATGAGAAGGAGGAAGGTCAGCTAACTGAGGGATGGTCTCCTGGTGTCGAAAACTCCTTGGACAAGTGGAGAGCCGATGTATCAGCTCGACAACTGAGACTAGCCAACAATGGTGAACATTGGAAGGGTTACAGACCCTCCATCGTCGAGAGTACATGCAGAGAGGAACCTTACCGAAACGGAGAGTGCAAAAATACAACGGATCTAACTACTCAAAGACACGAGGCCATTCACCCTCTGCAGACTTTTTCTTTCACCCACATGGCACTTGCAAGCTCTCTCACTCTAACTTGATGGTGTAAGGCTGAAGGGGATTGAGTTAGTGAGCTTGGGGACCAAACAAAAATATTTATAGCCAAGCTTCCGTCAAGCTTCTGTTGGCTATGTGTCAAGTGTTCCACAAAACATGGTAGAGAATTGTAGAAGGAGTAATGGACCACTCCAAGAGCTCCCAACAAGAATTTAATCAACAGTAGTTGGTTTCTATAATGAAACGGCAGCAGATGGTGACCGAATCATCGGCGACCATTGTGGGAGCTAACACATCTCACTTAAGACACAGTTTGTGTACAACATTTTGAAGGCATGCCATTGATGACTGTTGCTCACTTACAATGAGTAAAATTGTTGAATTGCTGGGCATTTGACATTCTTCATATATGTGCTATTGTTATTTTCTCTTAAAAGCAATTAGAAATATATGACTCATTCTAACAATGTTTTCATCTATTGCTATAGGCCACCCTTGGATCAAGTTTTACATAGAATCTTATGTATATATTCGGACAAGATTGTCAAAAAAGAAAAATATTATGCTTGTTATTAAGGGTGAATGGTTAGACTAATCTTCATTTCCATTACCTCCATTTAAAAGGGAGAGATCATACAAAACAGAGCAAACAGAACATGAATTTTTCTTCTGGCCTTTGTAGGGTTTCCCACATCCAAAACACCTAGCACTTGATGTCCAAGCAGCAGGGAAATATGCATTTTCCATTTTAGTTATAGAATTATTTGAGCCTAAAAGGAGTAGACCTTGTGTTCCTGCATGCCCCGTTCAAATCTAGTGCTCGTGTAACTTAAGGAGCAGCTTGTTTACAACATTTTGGAAGTGTGCCATTACTCACTGTTACTGACAGATAGTGATCATTATTTATTGATTGTGCACTCAAGATGTTTATAATGTTTATAATGGAGGTGTGACTAATATCATGTGTTGATTGATCCATTCACTGACCAATAGAAGTGAAAACTAAAAAATATCTTAACATGAATGACTCCATTGATTGTGCCAGCTTAAGGAGTGCCCTACTATTGAGCCCACTGAACATTGATAAATACTGATATCAATATATGTATAGGAATTGAATAGTTTGTTTTGTCATTTATACGTAAGTTTTACTTAAATGAAGTGAGAAAGCAACTAGAAAAATGCAAGATATCATAATTGCATTTTTGTATATTATCATTTATACATATCGTTTCCCAATAGATTTGGGAAAATTCAAAATATTTATAATGCATTTATTCATGTAGTCTTTTCCATAATTCATTATTGTTGTAATTCATCATAGATTTATTATTTTGTGTGTTCAAGACATTATTTGAGTTAGATATTGTTACTCCATGGAGTTTCCATGTTGAAGCTTATGAGGATTTTAGTAGGGAGGAAAATGAATTAGTTAGAATGATATAACACAATCTAATTTTTTATTGGACATTTTAGAATGCCATTGATATATTTTCTCTAAGATTTGGCACTTATGGATTGTATAGTATTGGTAAATGTTTGCACACAATTTAATACCAGTGTTTATTAATGACTTAGTGAACAAATAACTTCCATAAGTTAGTCTTTGATGGTTCTTCAACCTTATATGCAATTTCTGATGAGGTAGATTCCTGGACTTGATACCTGGTTTTAGTATGTGTAGAGTTTGTTGAGAAGGGAACAACAAAAAATCCCTTAGGATATGCATCAAGTATCTCTAAGGAATCTTCCATTAAATCTCAGAGATTCTTAGCTTGGACCAATTGCTCATGTATCATAGTTAAATGGAATTTTCTGAACTTACCATTTTTTTTACTATTAACTCAAGCTTTAATTTTATATGAATGCAACTCAACCTTCCTATTTTTCATTTCTTGGATTGGTTGATGGTACAAGTTCTCTTATAAAATTGCTATAGAAGTCAATAGGATTTCCTCCCATGAAGACACTTACTTTCATTATTTGTATTGTCTCTTTACTTGCTATGGCTAGACAATGTTGTTCATGTAAAGTGCTAAATGAACACAGAGTGGGCTATTAATCTTGATACACCTACCCATTGCCAAATAAAGAATTTAGATGGAACATTGAATAATGTCAAATGATGGATTCAATTTAGTAATTTACTTTTACATTTACAGGTTTACATTGATGATTGCAGAAATGTCAATTTTACATTGTTGGGATTTTATTTTTTATTTTTTATATAATAATTTTTTAATAATTTTATATTTTTTATGACTTTGATGTCCCCCCATTTCCCGGAGATTTCGCTAAATTTTGGGGTTGCTTATATATGACCCCCTTGTGTTTATCCCCGCTCACGCATTTCCCTGTCTCAAAAACTCAATGGAACATTGGTAAAAAAAGATGGAATATTGTTATAATAGTCAACAAGTCCATTCCTATGGTATCCAAAGTTGATGAAGTTGAACGGCAAAGGAAGTTTCCCGGATTGTTTCAACAAGACTCGTTTCAGTGTGTAGAAAGTAATAATGAACTCAACCTTCCATTTTCTAAAAACATACATGAAAGTGCCTTCTCTTTGCTATACAAATAAAGCAATAAATGACCATTTGATATGGAAGGAACATGATAACCTTCACTCGTAGGGTACCTACCCACTTTATGAAAAGGAATTTCCTTTGCTTGCCATGTTGGAATGCTAATCCATGTGGGTGCCCCTTTCCAACATGTTATGTAATTGTATTATGGATTTGCGTACATATGTTCTTCGTATGGGCCTGTATGTTTCCTATAGTTAGGCTATCCACTTGGGTTGACATTATTGAATTGAGAAGAATGATCTACCATGTTGAAGAGGCTTCCAATGCATGTCCCCATTACTTGTTAGATTTTGTAAAGATAAGATACTAAAAATTTCTTGATGAGTTTTGGTGGCTGGCAAACATTCTATAGGGTTTCAAAATCCTTCAATCACTGTGGTGTTGTGACCCTTGTGCAAGCATTCATTGAATGTGAAATTCATATTTAGTAATGTAATTTCCAAATAGCATAAAAATATTGGGTAGATGGTCCAAGAGCTGCAGGAATGTATTGTCAAGTTCTTTTTTCAAAGTTTTTAGATAGTTGTAATTTCCACTTGACTATATGTAACAAACTCTATAATTTTCCATTCCATTGAGCTTTGGTCATCCATGGATTTTAATATAACTTATTTCTATGCTAGTTGCCTTGCTCTCTATATTGTAAAGAAGTTTGGATATGTTTCCATATGAGATTCAAAGTTTTCAGGCTCCCTTAGAGTCCAAATGAGAAGTTCAGTCTGAACTCTTATAATCTAACGAAAGCAAACTTTTGTGTACCCACCTTTTATTTAACTTATGAAAAATTGAGTTGAACTGTAGATGCCTTAGAAATATGACGCTCTCTCTACTTTCCTTACCTTCTTAACTTCTTCAAGGATGAAGATTGTTGTCTAAATTTACAACCCAAATATTTGTTAGCGTTTTCTAGTGAACCCTAATATGAGATGACTTTGAAACTTCCATGATGCATGCATTTGTAGATACATTATTATTATTATTATTATTCTGATTTTGAATCTAAAATATGCTTGTTTTCTTTGAGATAAAGAACTTTTATATGGCTCATTCAATTTGCTTGGGATTTTCTTGCATGTACAATAGGGAACAATCACAACTTTTCTAAAGTTTTCAATGCCTTGTCTTGGATTTGGTCATCAAAATTACCTCTTGTCTACAAATATGCTTTTGAATTGCTCAACGCTGATGAGCCTTACACAAGAGGATGACATTGCTCAACCCTAAAGAGAATCTATTCTTGAGAGAAGAGGATTTATGAGGATGTTGGGTTATTTATCTTTAACCTTGAACTCTTTTTCTTTGTTTTTCTAATCTCATATCCCATATATTGAAAACTTCTTTAGTATTTAAAATAATGTTTCCCACTTTACCCGCACATAGTGAATGGAATCATTTGTTAAGTTTGTAGTGATTGATAGGGAAAATTTACTTTCTAGTAAATCTTTGTTGTGAAGTAAATTAACTACCTAAATCGAGAGAAATCACATTCTTCTCATGTGAAATTTTGTTAGCGTCAAAGCCTTCTCAAATCATATAGAGAAGATATTAAGGAATTTTTTCTATCAAAATTTGCTAACTCTTAAAATTTCATTTGCCTTATGTGCCTTTCTATAGTAAAATACTATATTTTTTTAGATGAAGTCCAAAAGCTCAACCGTAAGACTTGTGTACTAAAGGGATTATCACTCACGTGATAAGAAAAAATACTCACGATTATGGGTACATAGGCTCTTGCAATTGAGCATTTGGGCTTTATCTTTAGAAGCAAAAGATTTTGTTAGAACATGCCAAAATAATATGGAGAAGATCCATCCACCCACAATAACCAACAACTTGTGATGGATCTTTTATTTTTGGAAAAACCTTAATATCAATTTTGGCAGATCCCTTATGTAAGTCACATGCAACTTTGGACAAGGAAAGGAATATGACCAGTGACAAGGAATCACAGAGGACCTATTCTCACAAACTAACACCCATTCTTTAACCAAATCAGAAAATGATTCAATAAGAGAAGTAACAAGAGGCTTAGATACCAACATACCACTAGAGGAGGTGGCTAGAGCTCCAATTAGTGCAAGATGAACTCGATTACCTACTTCTAGCGTCAGAGAGATTTCCTCTATTAGATCCTTAGCTCATTGAGAATGAATTGAAGTTTCGTCCATGGGAGTATCTGAGGGGGTGTGTGAGGTATCATTCCTGAGTGCACTCGGGCCAACATTGGATGAAGTTACCTTAGTGGTCTCCTTCGGCTGATGATCTTTCTAAAACTTTTTTTAACAAAAACTTACAAAACTTTAGGGTGTGTCCATATTGGTGACATCTTCAGAATTTGAACATAATCCCTTCATAGTCCAAAGGTTGTAGATTATTGCTTCCATCCCCCATATCTAGGTCTTCTAATAAGCCCTCTCGTAAGTCAATATTTACTAAAACCCTTGCCATCAATTTGTATTTGATTAGTAGAAAAGAGTAATCCACCACTAGGAAGGTATCTAGACTATTCCCCACATCTTTGAAAATCTCCTGTTTCCATAACTTTGGAAGCCAACTGAGGAGCCAAACCTAGATTAGTGTTATGTCTAACCTCTCCCTAATCGCATCGAAAAGGGGTGTCCAAAATTTTAATATAACTGGAGTTGAGTCTATACTCCATATCCTCTAAGATATGGCTAGGGATTCTTCATGAGATTTGTAGTCAAGCTGTATCCACCCTTTGGCCAAAATAAAAACATCATGGGGGTTTGAAACAATTGGACTTACTTCGAAAACCACCCAAGCTTCCAACATTTTGATGTTGAACTTCTAGTCTGACATCCTACTAACTAGGTTTTTACCTGTCATCATTGTCACTTCTTGTATCCACACATCCACCCCTAAGCTCATGATGAATTTGGTGTGAGGCTTCTTTCTTTTGATGACCCTATCCTTTTCTCCCTTAGATGCCTGGCTTGAATCCACTGAATGAGGTTTTTTGAAACCCTCAATTCTTTGAACATCCCGCTCGCCTCCCCTAGATTCAAAGCCCCCAATATTTTGAAACACTAGAATAAAAAGGTTTTGCATATAATTTGGGATGCTACTGGAAATTGGGTTGTAACCCTTAGTCGAGACTTGCCTTGTAACAACTTGTGCAGATGGTGTTTCAATGCCTAAATCAAATCATCCAGGTACCCATGATTCCCTTCCCCATAAGGCACATAATTAATTTATGAGCAAGGTGCATTTACCTTAGAGGAGATCTCCGTAGCCAAGCCTACATGAGTGCGTAAAGTCCCAAAAAACAATATTGCTACTGGGGTTTTTTCCCATAACCCCTCAAGAAGAGACTGAACCCTTATGTGACCAAGGGAGATAACGGATTCCTTCCATAGGCAAACGATTATCTACGATGGTATCCCTTCTAGTTGCAAACATTCTCTCCAAACCTCCACCAGGACTAGGCCCATGGAAAATGTTGATTGGAGGTCTGACCCCTCTATTCCTTGTCTCCTTTCTTTCTAGTAGGCTATAAACTCCTCAAAATTTTTAAAAATGGGAATTTAGTCACAACTCTCTTTGTTGAAGTCCACAAAATCCTCCCTGACCATGCTAGAAGCTTTTATAGTAAAAAATTCCAGATCAAAGGTTGTCAGGGCCACCAGAAATTTGATCTCCTCTTAATAGTTATCTCTTCATTTACCTCTCTCTACAAGACTCGATGCAGTAATAGATAAACCCCCATTGACTCCTCTCCTCTATAACAGGAAAAAACACAAACTTACTAGGTGAAAAACGAAAAATCAGAGAGATTTAGTGAGGAGGAAAGAAACTTTCCCCTTGGTTAAAAATTCAAAACCCTAGCCCATCATCATTATGCACTAGACCTCCCACTTCACTCCTCCCATATCTCACCCCAACAATATTATATATGTTAATATATAATATAAATATAATAATATTATACATACTTATTATTAACATAATATATGTTATACTTTATTATATTATTATATATACTTTATTTATTTCTTTTTTTACCTTTTGCAAAAAGAAATAGCTAATATATATGAGATGGTATCAATATATTTTGTTACAATGGTGTCTACACCTAATTTATAATCATTAATATGCACTTGGTCTTCAAAAGTCGTACGTTTCCTTTTGCTTCCTTTTTCTTTAGGATATACAGTTCAATCTTGCATTATGGATTCCTATATATATATAAAGAAAGAAAGTTATCTTAAGTTATGGATTCCTTTCTACATGTATTTAGTCCTATTAAGCTCAGTATTTGTTATATATTTTCTAATTTTAATTTTTTTGAGAAGAACTAAATTGCCATACAATACCTGTTCACTTTGATATTTTCATTTCCCAATTAAAAAGTTATACTAATTACTTTTCATGAATGATTTCTTTTAATTGAAAATTTCAAATTCAATAACATGAAAAATTAAAAAGTTAAACATGAATGTGAAATCATCTTAAAACTATGAAGTGATAGAAAAACCTTTTTTTTATGAATAACTTTTAACTAGCACATCCATATAAATTAGATGGTCGGTAAATATTGATAAGCATCAAAATGCATACCCCACAATACATCTTACATTGCCTAGATTAAAATATATTGTAAAAATTAACTAGATTATAACTTTATTATTATTATTACTACTACTATTACTATTATAAAATGAATTAATATATGAGTTAAACAACATTCTTAATCGTGGATATCCACTCCCACTTTGCCATGTTTTTTTTTGTCAGTCAAATTTCTTTGATTATATTATCATAAAAACATATATTACAAAATGGGTCTCATTGGCCCCCCAAGCTTCATTTCGACTAGACCTATTGGCACTGCGGGTTGGAGTATTCGAAAGATTGATCCTTACAAGCATTATTTCCGCCAAGTTTAAGAGCCATACATCACAAAAGAGAGACAAAAATAGCACAAATGTTGACATCAACATATCAAGGAGGGGGGCGGGGAGGGACTACAGGAGGTGCAACATGAAAGCTAACATGTTCATGCATATGGAAGTTGATGTGTTCAACTCGAGCTTCCAGATCACGAAGACGCCCATTGGTGCAATGTTGGCTCTAACGAAGATTGTGCAACTTCTCCAGAATCTCATTCCAAATAAATTGAATATCATTTATATATGCAACCACCTCATTACGGTCCTCATATCATCATTCTCTAATGGTCCATATTTTCCTGAATTCATCTAAGTTTCTTTGTAATGGACTCCAATGAAGTTAGAGCGTCAACCCAGCTAGGAGAATGAATTAGAGAGGAAGCCACCTCACCATCACATTCCATACGTCTAGAATTACTTGAAGAAGAGCTTTGACTGAGAGCCAGATGACCTAAAGGGAAATGGTGGCCACCCCCATGGCATGGTTTCTCATGATGGCGCAACATGTTGATCGGACTATGAAGATTATAGAACGAGACGTGGAAAGGGACAAGACACCCCCTTTTAGAGTAGAAGATAGAGCCCCTACCAAAAACACAAGGGAGTCTATCTAGCTTCGAAGCACTACACACCCATCGAGGAGAAGCCCTGGATCGATAAGAGGTAGACATATTCCAAGTTAAACTTACGACAGGGATGCCTTATGTAACTAGGTGAATGACCTTCTAAATGATCGTTGTATGCACCCAATTAACTGGAGAGCCCACCCACATGGAATTAACCCCATACCAACAATAATTCAAAGGGAAAAATGGAGTTATAAGAATTCACTGACTCAATACAATGAAGACAGTGAACACGAGAGCCAGACTGGAACAAAGAAGGTGGTAAAATTTGATTGGAGGTAGACACAAGCTAGAAAAATTGCCAGCGTCTAGGGTTTGAGCAGTTGAAACCCTCCGACTTAGACCCCTGAAATCCCCACAATGAGAATTACCGATGTCACTCTCCTGGTCACTTTTCCACTTCAAAAGACTCCATATGGAAATAACTCAAAGAACATCCATTTAATAACAAAGAACCTAGGCAGAGAACCAAAGACAAAGTAGAGGGGTTATCTTCACGAAGCACGAGAAACAGTCCACCTTAAACTTTCTTTCAGAATTGATGAAAATTCGCCTTATTTCCCTTCCTAGCTCGGTGCCGAGAAGAATTTTGCCTCTCCAAGTCGAGCTCGGGTCCCAAATACTGATTTGAAAATGATAGTGAATCCATACTACAGAAAGATGGTAAGCCACTGCATTGCACCAACTGAGCCAACACCCAGGCGAGCACACTTGGTCTCTATCATGAACCTTACTACACTCCCAATGCCATAAACTCATCACCCAAGTTACAAAAGTTGAGTGATTACCCTGAGCACCATTTAATTTCCAAAACTCAGCTTCAAGAGAGTTCGCATGATAGGAGTATTGTCATCGTGATCCATAATTAATAACTAGCATGTTTGCCGCATGGGAGAAGGGCATAGCCTCGATGCCTAGTTTCCAAGTCTTTATCCACAACCATAGGGGATTACTATGGAATTTTTTACTTGTAAATAATGTTTGTTATAATGCCATGAGACAACACAATGGCTTATCAATACCACACGCCAATGCGGCACGTGTAGATATGATATGTTCTTTAATTAATTAATTTGAGATAAATTCATTAAAAGAGTATAACTAACTTGAATATAATACTAATGTTGTGAATATTTTGGCATATTCTATGAAGATTAAATCTTTACCATCTACCCAATAATTAATTAAAATTTTCAAAAGTTTATTACGAAATAAACAAAATTCTAAAAAAATTATTATCAATAAAATGAAAAATAATAACATAATTGTTTTTCAGCATTTTGATGTTTCTATTCATATCTATTTTAGCATTTGCATTTTTAAATTAAAAAATCAGACTGGATTTATTTATTGCAAATTTAGAATTCATTTAACATAAAAAGAGAAAAAAATAAAGAACATAGAGCAACAACAATGAATGCCTTTTGGTGCATGGTTGTAATCAAACACACTTTAACATTTCAAATAAAGTTGCCTACAATGTTAGAAGGCCGTCATTATTTATATATATATATATATCTATAATAAAAGTTATATAACAATAACTTAGTTATGGTTTTATTTAATATTTCTTATTAGTTAGGGTTTTATTTAATATTTCTTGTTAAATTATGGTCGTAAGAAAAAGATAATTATGTTGACAAGTTTATTTTTATTTTAAAATAGATTGGTTAGAATTTTAATTTAATTATGCCCGAAAACCTTTTCAATAAACTCGATATAAATTACAAAAGCCTAAACTCAATAAAAACACAAAGTTTTAAAAAATAATTGATACATGGTTCTAATCAACGCATTATTTTCAAATATAGTTGTTAATGCTCGTCTTGAAAGGACCATCCATATTTCTTCATGTTTCTTGAAAAACGTATATTAATAAAAACCACATATATTTGTTAATGCTGGTCTTAAAACGCCACATATATTTCACTAAACCATGGTTTCAACAAAAACCAAGAAGATAATTTATAATTCCAAAAAGGGAGATTACAGAAATCACTGGCAGTTAAACTAGTTGAAACTGAACTTAATTTATCCTTTTAAAATTTAATTAATTTGTAAGAGGGAATGAATATACTTTGGTTGACCGTTGAACTGACAGTTGAACAAATGTATGGACAGCGATAAATAAAGAAATTGAGTGAACAAATGCTGAGTTAGCTCAACACTGTCACCTGCCAAGAACACTTTGCTGAAGCAAGCCATGGATCCACGGACACCTTCTCCCGTGCCATTGCTTGACGTCGAGCCATTCAAGAACACCAAAACAATCGTCATAAGCCGCAGGGAGGCGATGCTCAGGTTTTCTCCTGTACTCCACCGATATACAAATCGCCTTGGTTTCTGTAGCCACTTTATTAAGATAACTGTGATACACAGGTGAAGCAGCGGATTCGATGCGGAAATGCCCTCCGTGAACATAAACAAGCATAAACAAGATAAATACGAACGAACTTAGTAGACGCTTGTTTGAGGATTGATGACAGGGCGAGGGAGATAAATACGAACGAACTTAGTAGACGCTTGTTTGAGGATTGATGACAGGGATCGATAGTTTCGGCGGAAATTGTGGACTTCGGCGCCAATTATAAACGGTGTCGCCCGCAAATTTATTCATAACTCCCCGTAAACATCGAACATATTGTGTGTGAGATGCACACACAATATATCATAAATACCCAACGGCGTCCAGAAAATATTAACTTTGCGGCTTTCCTTCGTTCCATTTTTTCGCCCTGTTTCAGTTCACGTTGCATTTCTTACTTCCCCACGACCGTCTCGTTGAATTTCTCCACGCTTTTCCCTCAAATATCTTCCAGCGTCGACACCGGTAGGTGCTGTTCGGAGCCAAGAGGAACGAGTATTTCTCCACGCTTTTCGCTCAAATATCTCTGTTTCTGTACGGTTTCCAGCGTCGACACAGGTAGGCGCTGTTCGGAGTATTCTTTTCTAGTTTAGAGTATGGTAATATCAGTTTCTTCATTCATATTTTGGAGGTCAAGATTTTTTCCCTCAACTTCAGGTCATTTACAGTGGTATGTAAATGGTTCTTTCTTTTCTTTTTTTTTCTTCGAAAAAGATAATTGAAATGGTGGGGTTGACAAATGGGATTTGAAAAAGATGGTATAGAAATTTTTTTAGATTTTTTTTATTTGAATTTAGGTAAGAGTTTTTGATATGTTTTACAAATTTGAAAAGGGTTTTGAAACTTTTTTAAGGTTTTGTTGGGTTTACAGAAAGAAGAAAGAAATTCTTTTAAATTTATTAGGCTAAAGATAACCTATAAGTTTACAGTGTTTATAGTACATGTTGTAATATTTGGTTTAACATTTTGATTTGCTTAGTTTAAGATATAAAATTTTTTAACAGAAGCCATTTGACCTCTGAGCGTGGAAGATTCTTCCTTTCTGAGTTCCAGTTCTATGGCCTTTCTTTTGTTTCCAATGTAACCCCCACAGGGGTTCTCGTGGATATGATTCATAAATTATTTTGTTTAAATATGAAGACGAGAGTGCCGAGCATGAAGCCACGCTTTCGTCTACTGTTTCTAAAGACAGCCATCTGATAACCGCCTGGGCGAGCGAGCCGTAGGGAGAATCTCTTCCATCCGAATTCCAATTCTAATTTTGCTGCTTCTCATGCAAGAGATTTGAACGACCTTAAGGAGGAGGATATCTAGTGAATTTGGACCGACACGGGATCGAACCCGCACAGTACGGGACTCAGTCAATTAAAGCAGAAAAAAAGGGAATTGTAATTAAATTTGTCATTGGGCGCAGCGATACAACTGTAGATACAGGGAAGCACGGAAAAGAGCATGCCTGGAATTTGCCGTTTTATAGGACCATTTTTTAGCCATTTTAAACATATTAAAAGTGCAGGTGAAAAAAATTGAAACCCTGAAGTATTTAAATAGCCTGTTATAAATTTTAATGAGTGGATTAAATAGAGGAAAATATATTCTATATTTAGTTGGAAAATATGTTTAGTTGCAGGGTCTATTTCTTGTTACTAGTTTTTGGTTGATTGGTTTTAAATGGGATTTTGATTTTGAGATATAAAAAGTAATTTGGTTGATTGGTTTTAAATGGGATTTTGATTTTGAGATATAAAAAGTAATATGGAGAAAGACTAGAATAATTACATTTTCTAGTGGAATAAGGTTTGTTTACATTTTATAAGTAATTATTGGTGTTATAGAGTCAGACTAGTACCCTATTGCGCTTTCTTTAAAGATAACTACCTTTAAACTTACTTCTTAATTGTTACTGGAAAATACAAAAATTACAATTGACAACACAAAAAATATAATACTAATATACATAAAACTTAAAATATAATACTAATATACATAAACTTAAAATTTAAATAATACATAGAACTTAAAGAAAACTCATGAAAAGCAAATGAACCAAAAAATATATTTTTTTTAGTGTATATGGTATATGTTGTAATAAATTTTATTTTCTTTAATTTAGTCAAAATTTTATATTTATAATTATAATTATATTAATAATTAAATCTGTATATCTCCCATACCTATAAAAGGATTAAATCTTTTAAAACACAAACATATTTGAAATAAAAAAGATAATTAAATCTTTTAAAACACAAACATATTTTGAAATAAAAAAGATTTGACCCGCATTAGTCCCAGATAGATTCTATATTATTGATTTAATTATACAAATTTCTTTTGGAAAAATTAACCAAATTAACCTTGATTTATCGTGATTAAGTTTGATGTGCATGCTCTGTATTTTGAGGACCAAAATTAGGAACCCACATTACTGTAACTTTTCTTCAATAAGATTGTAAGAATGGCAGCAGTTGAAGCTGAATGTGAACAGAATACTGCGATAGAATAATAATTCTGATTTGCGTGAACTTGTCATGTATTGGCATATAGTAGGTAGCTAGGACTCTTTATCATGTTGTAGTTGACGAAGCCGTTTTCAAATGGTATGCGCAGGTGGTTTAGTTTTTATTTACAGGCTATTTGTTTGTGTGCGCAGATTGTATTGTTTCCCAGCAATTAATTGGAGTCCATCTGTGTAGACTCCTCTTTGCCCTGGACATTCCTTGCATCCCATCTGGTTGAGCAGCCCCAGATCTTTTGCAATTAATTGGAGTCAATCAGCCTAAACTCATCTTTGCCATAACAATTCCTTGCATCTCGTCTGGTAGAGTAGCCCCGGATCTTTTGGTTAAACTCTTTTTGCAAAGTCCATAGTTCAGATGGATTCATTACCAAGGAAGCGGAACAGAGAAGCAGCGGTAGACCGTGTCACACCTCGGCTACGCAATGATGGTGAGTCTTCCGCATCATCAGCCTCGCACCTTTCTTTCCAACAGCAGAGGAAGCGAACAAAGGGCTTAGATTTGCATTTTACAGCAGCTTCCGTTGCTCCTCCTCCTCCAGGAAGGGTTTGTTTCCCTAATTCACCAGAAAGAGGATTGAAAAGTATTCTTGATTTCGGCCTCGAATTAGGACGAGGCAAATTAGGAAGCGAAAGACTGAAGCGAAAGATTGAAAAAGATTATGATTTCGGCCTCGAATTAGGACGAGGCAAATTAGGAAGCGAAAGATTGAAGCGAAAGATTGAAAAAGATTATGATTTCGGCCTCGAATTAGGACGAGGCAAATTTGGTCTGGTGAGAATATGCAAGAGAAAAGCTACTGGGAAAGAGCTCGCCTGTAAGACTATCTCAAAAAAGACTGAAGAAAATGTGTATAAGGAGATTGAGATTATGCAGCATCTGTCAGGCCATCCTAATGTCGTCACACTCCAAGCTGTGTATGAAGATGCAGAATCTTTGCATCTTGTGATGGAGTTATGCACTGGTGGACGCCTCACTGACGAGATGTCTCGGACTGGACGCTACTCTGAGCATCAGGCAGCAAACTTGATCAAGGAATTAATAACGGTCATTAAATACTGTCATCAGTTGGGTGTTGTCCATCGGGACAATAAACCTGAGAATATTCTCAGAACCAGTTCTGGACAACTGAAGCTAGCTGATTTTGGCTTGTCCACGCGGTTTGCAAAAGGTATTTGTCTGTCCTTTGGTTCTGCTCACTAAACATGTACACAAGAACATATTATCATTATTAAATAATTCACCAGTTTTCTTTATGTATTTGACTGACAGTACATTTTCACATTCAAACAGGTCAAAATTTATCTGGAGTGGTAGGGACTCCTTCATATATTGCCCCTGAAGTTTTGGCAGGGACGACTTATTCAGAAAAGGTTGATGTTTGGGGGGCTGGTGTCCTCCTACATGCCCTTTTGATAGGCATATTACCATTTCGAGGAGCATCTATTGAAGCCATATTTGAGGCAATAAAACTAGTACAGTTAGATTTTCATTCTCAAGTGTGGCAGCCCATATCAGGGCTAGCAAGGGATTTGCTATCAAGGATGCTTTCAAGGGATGTGGAAAAGAGACTTTCTCCGCAGGAAGTACTGAGTGAGTAAATTTGTTGCATTGCTGAGAATTAAATATTTTTGTATATCTACTATCTTTATTTTCTCTTAAAATGTAATTATGACCATATTTGCATCATCTGTGGCTGCAGGCCACCCTTGGATCAAGTTTTACACGGAGTCTAATGTAAAGATTCCACCCAGCATTCCTTACACAGAGTCTAATGTAAATATTCCACCCAGCATTCCAAAAGGGAAAAACTGTTCCCTTGCAGTGAAGGATCAATGCTTAGAAGAAACCCCACTTCCATTCCTCTTCCTATAAAAGGGAGAAAAGAGCGCAGTTTGCAAATTCAATTCCAACAGAGTATGGAGAAGATGAATCTTTCGTCGGGACTTTGCAGGGTTTCTCACGTCTAAGACAGCTGGTATTTCAGAGATGTGATTATCTGAGCCAAAAATTGTAGATGCTCTTGCAGCTGGTATTTCACAGATGAGATTATCTGAGCCAAAAAGGAGCAGACCTTGTGTTCCTGCAGGCCTGTTCCACTGCAGTGGTCGTCTCACTTAAAACGCAGCTTGTGTACAGCATTTTGAAAGCATGCCATTGATATTGATGACTGTTGCTGACTGAAAGCAGCAGGGAAATATGCATCTGCCATTTTAGTTATAGAATTATTTGAGCCTAAAAGGAGTAGACCTTGTGTTCCTGCATGCCCTGTTCCACTCCATTGCTTAAGTTACAATTTGTGTTCAGCATTTTGAAAGCGTGCCATTGCTGATTGTCACTGACAGATAGTGATCATTACTTATTGGTCCCGCGGCTCAAGATGTTTATAATGGAGGTGTGACTAATATCATGTGTTGATTTATCTATTCATTATGTGTTGATTGATCCATTCACTGACTAACTGAAGGTGGAAACTAAAAAATATCTTAACATGAATGACTCCATTGTTTGTGCCAGTATAAGGTGTGCCCTGCTATTGAGCCCACCAAACATTGATAAATACTGATATCAATATATGTACGAGGAATTGAATGGTTTGTTTTGTCATTTATACCTATCTCTTACTTGAATGAAATCGGAAAGCAGCTGGAAAAATGCAAGATTTCAGAAAGCCAATAGAGTTGGGGAAATTCAAAATATTTACATTGCATTTAGTTTTTTACTTGACTAAGGTTTTGTATTTTTTTTAACCATTCATTGTTGTTATAATTTATCACAGATTTATTCTTTTTGTGTGTTGAAGATATTATTTGAGTTAGATGTTGTTATTTCGTAGATTTTTCCATGTGGATTTTAGCAGGGAGGAAAATAAATTGGGTAAAATGATATAACATAATCTAATTTTTTATTAGACATTTTAGAATGCTATTGATATATTTTCTCTAGAATTTGGCATTTATGTGTTGTATAGTATTGACAAACAATTTAATATTAATGGCTTAAAGAACAGATAACTTTCAGAAGTTAGTCTTAGGTGGTTCTTCAACTTTATATGCAATTTCTGATGAGGTAGCTTGGTGGGCTTGATGCCTGGTTTTAGTATTTGTAGAGTTTGTTGAGAAGGGAACAACAAAAAATCCCTTAGAATATGCATTAAATATCTCTAAGGAATCTTCCATTAAATCTCAGAAATTCTTAGCATGGACCAATTGGTCATGTATCACAGTTAAATAGAATTGTCTGAACCTACCATTTTTTGTTACTATTAACTCAAGCTTTAATTTTGTATAAATGCACTTTAACCTTCCCATTTTTCACAAGAAAAAGTCAACTTTCCATTTTTTGTTACTATTAACTCAAGCTTTAATTTTATATGACTGCAGTTCAACCTTCTCATTTTTCACAAGAAAAAGGCAACCTTCCATTTCTAGACATGAAAGTACCTTCTCTTACAAATAAAGCACTAAATGACCATTAAATCTTACAAATAAAGCACTAAATGACCATTTGCTCTGGCAAGAACATGATGATCTTCCCTTCTCTTGCAAGGTACCTACCCACTTTGTGAAAGGGCCTTTTCTTAGCTTGTCATGTTGGAATGCCAATGCATGTGGGTGTCCATTTCCAATAAATTATGCAATTGTTTTTCTATTTGTGCGCTTATGGTCGTCGTATGAGTATGTATGTTCTACCATGCTGAACAGGTTTCTAGGGGTGTCCCCATCACTTAAAAATATAATCTTGAGTATTGTGTTGTTGGCAAGAAAACATAATTGTTAATGTAGAACATATCACTTTGTTCACTTCTTTGTGGTTCAAATACACAAATACTATTGGGTTTAGAGGATAGAAATAAAATTGTTGGTGAGCTAAGTCACTTGACACTAGGATTCAGGATTCAATGGATACAAGGATTCAAGTGTCAGATACAGACACTGTGGGAACAAGACACGTTTGGATACGTTATATATATATAGATATATTAAAAATTAGTTATTTCTTACACAAATTCTCATTCATGATACAAATTCATTGATCGAAACATAGATTTTCATCTAGATGTAAGTTTTACAAAGTAACATTATGCATACAAAATTACAAATACAATTGTGACATAAATGATAAATCATAAATTATAATACATATTCAATTCATCAATGATCCAAAAGACAAGATAGTAAGATAAATACACTGTAGTTTTCTCATTAAGTCATCAAAATCAAAATGTGTACTGTTTACATAGGTAGTGCAATGGCAATGGCAAATAGAAATAGCAAATACAAAATAACTACAAGTATACAACATCAACGCAGTAGGTAGCTCATGACTCATGAGTCATCAATCCTCATAGTCATCATCAAAATCAACATCATTGTCCTCATCATCATGGTCACCACTTCTCTCCTCTGTTTCATCCTATTCCTTTGTATCCAAAGTCATCTCTGCATATTCTTGTGTGAATTATGACCCTTCTACAGTATCACCATCATCAAATTTGATAGGCTCTAGCACTAGATCATTGAGATCCAAGTTGGCCAATGCCAACTCAACACTGTTGTTTAGACTCATATCATCAGGTAAGACATCCCACATCTTTGTTTTTCGCTTCAACCACTCATCCCTCTGCCTATAAATAAGATGAAATTTAGTGTCAACATACACCATTTTCTC
The DNA here is from genome assembly GCA_000404065.3 of Pinus taeda. Classification (NCBI taxonomy): domain Eukaryota; kingdom Viridiplantae; phylum Streptophyta; class Pinopsida; order Pinales; family Pinaceae; genus Pinus; species Pinus taeda. The sequence goes on from APFE030191578.1 coordinate 21,441, forward strand.
TGCCCTGGACTGCTCAAGCTTGCTCTTCTTGACACTATACAAATTCCCATATGTGCTCCAATTCCTCTCGCAACAAGAGAATGAAGTCACCTGAGAGAGGAGCCTCATAGCTAACTGATATAGAGGAAGGCTTGTTGGCCCCTGATTTTCTAGGCAAGAATAAGGCTTCTTAGCCCCTATCTCTAATCAGATCATATCATGCAAAATGACCAGTGCCAGTGGAAAACTTTGTAAAGGCGTCATCCACTTCATCAAGGGATGGTCGACCCTGAAAAACCTATATGAATGTATCTTTCCTCCCCTGTGAGATTTCACCATCCATGTGAGGAGGGAATCTGCAGGAAGTTCCACCATTTAGCCACTCATGGTTGTAGTATTTTGGGTTCAATGAGTGAGCCAAACAATGTAAATGTGTGCAATTCTTGTCCCATTTGTTGACAAGAATATCCTGTATAGTGGTGAAGAAGGCCTCTATGATGTCTCATACTTGGGTCACTCACTTTGTAAAATAATGCTTCTCACAGACTCAATCATGGAATCCCAGCCCTCATAAAACTCTCCTAGGATGGGTTGATTTATATCTGCAAAACGAAGCAAAGAAATGATAGGGTCCATGATCTGAATAAGTAGATCTACCCTCTCCCACCAAGCATCATCTAACACTATGTCCTTCACTCTTTTAGAGGCTACTTGATATG
>APFE030191583.1:0-10419 GCA_000404065.3 Pinus taeda
TTTTTGATAAAAAAACATAATTTTGAAGATTTTAAACATAATTTTAAAGATTTTAAACATAATTTTAAAGATTTTCATTCATGTTTCCAAACACACAACATTATAATATAGATGGAAGACAACATATGATCAAAGTAGGCTCAGTGTTTAATGTGTATGGTTGTGCATTTATGAATTCTATAGTTGTATCTAGTTCTTTGCTTTAGTTGTCTACTGTATTTTTCCTTTGGAATATTACAAACGACTTCAACTAGATGGACTTAAAGCACCATTTAAGCACCAACGATGGATGACTCCAGTGTAGGACCTTCAAGGGGAATCCCTCGAGAAGGGAGTTCCACAAAAGTAGGGACCGATGTTGAAGACATTCTTAGGGATTCAGAATTTCAACAACACATTTTGAGTCTGATCTGATTCTGAGTATGGGTACTTCGGCAAAAGCACAATGCATTAATACAATCATGATCCCAATGATACATTGCTGTACACGTAATTTCTAACATATTATATAGTCATTGTCTGTTTAAATTTTTTCCATATAGTGAAGCTAAATGTGTGATGCTCCATGATTTTAAGGGTACATAACATGTACATAAGATCAAATACCACCTTAGCCATCCCTAAACATGAGATTCATAACTAAGTAACAGATAACAAACTAGAGATCGCAACTTCAACAATGGGGCACTGTAATCCTTAGTTGTCCCCTTTCATTACAAGTTTTTCAGAAGACAAGTCACAAAAGTGACCTTCAAAGGTCTTAACACCAGATAATATTTAAAAAGAATTTTCATCTAAAATGTAAAATCATGAAACTTGCAATGATGGATGTGGATGGTATTCACACATGATGCCTTGCATGTTTACAGCAATAAAGCATAGATTCTTCTCATTTTTCCGTAGGCTTGTTCAGAGGAATGAGGCAAATAGACAAGTATAATTTATTAATAAGATACATAACAATGCAAGTATTAGCAAGGCACCTAGCCTGTATAGTAGGTCATCCTCTGAAAACTCTTTTAGCAGAAGAAAAAATCTAAGCTCCATTGAGGACAAACATTCAACTACCACTGCATTGGCAGAGGACTTCCTAGCAAGAACACACCCTCAATAACTAGTCAATCAATAAACCAGGCCCTCCAAAACACTGAACTAGATCAACTTTTAAACAGAAAGTGATGTTCATGCCTGACTCGGCCGTTTTTTTGCAGGCCCCGGCCGGGTCGGCCGAGTCATCAATGACCCGGCCGGCCGGGTCATTGATGACTCGGCCGACCGAGCCGTTTCAATGGCCGGGTCACAATCCTAGCCTCCGACCCGGATCAACCCGGCCGGGTTGATGTTGACCCGGGCGAGTTTTAAAACACTGATTATATATATTCGCGTTTCCCCGTTTCCAAAATTTGGGGAGGTCGCGTTTCGTTTCGCTTCCCCGTTTCCCCGTTTCGTGCAACTTAGCTCTTCAGTCATTGTGCTGACCCTCTGGCACGATCTCTGCGTCTCTGCTATGTACTCATTGCCCCTTGCTGCAACAGATCACTTGTTCAAATTTTCTCAGCAAGCTCCGCTCCAGAAAATCGAACTGACTGATCAATCTTGGTGTATCTCCAACTGACCCTCAAGCATCCTCTTATACTTTTCCTGTGATTTTGATGTTTGGATTTGGTTTATCTTGTCTCTGAACTTCTCTATTATCAAATTGTGGATGGTTGGGTGAGTTCTACTACATGTAAGTACATGCTTCTAATGATATTCTTGTTTTACTTTGTCATATACATTGGATTGGGATTTTCGCTATTTTTAGGGCTAATTGCTGCATGCATTTACTTCTTAAATTGTGGAATTTTGTCTCCATATAGCATCTCCCAATGTATGGGCCATCTAATTTAAATGAAATTTCCTGGGGAGAATGCTATCAAAAAATTCATCTTGATAAGCCATCTCCTTTTGCAAGTCGAAGTATAAAAGCTATAAGGTTGCTTCCCTTTGCCCTTGAAGGCTAACGAGCTAGTCCTAAGGCCTCGTTGACTAAGAAACGAAGTCCTCATTCATATTTATTATAGACTCCATTCTCCCAAGACTAAGGCACTGATCTACCAAGACATGGTCACTTTAAATCATTTATGTTTCACCTTTTCCTAGGTCTAGCCAAGTTGGTTCACCTAGGGCATCATTTTCTCGACAATATAGCCCTCCAAAAAGTTCGATCTCCTAGTATCCCATGCATTGGTGTCTCCTCAAAGCCTCCAATTTTGAAGCCATTCCGACAGTGGAGTTGTGAGAAAATCCAAGCCCTAGCTCTAAGGTTAAACTTTTCCATAGTATCCCCAAGGCTAGTGCCTCATAGGATCAAATCAACACCTTTAAGTGAAAATCCTTTCCTTGATGCTTTCCCCCTTCCTGTCTACGTTAAGAATATCGTTGGTTGCTAAACTCTTACCTCCTAACCTAGGCTTGGTCCCCATGGTCCTGTGTGGTCCCATTCCTTTGAAAAGACAATTTTTCAAGAACCATCCGGAATACCAATTTCAATAAGGATTTTAGGGATTGGGAAACTCTTTCACAAGTGATACTCTCTAAACCTAACCCTCGAATCCTCCCATCCTTCTCCTAGAAGACATTGTACCTTGCTTAAAAAGCAAGCAAGCAAGCTCTATTCTTCAACCTCTTTTGGAAAGGGATTATTTGGGTCACTCTATATCCACTTGTTGATATATCCTTCATTAGTGACTCCATATATAACGAGGTCTCCTCCCATTGGTTAAAGTCCGTAAATAGTAGGGAGCCTTAGTTGAGGTGACAGTGAGCTAAGTCTCCATTTGTTGCCCTTGGTCTAGCATTTGCCCCTTTAGGGATCCCCTTTAGGTCCCCTTCTAGTTTGAGCGGTAACAAGTCCTAAAATGGAGAAATTAGCCACAATAAGAGGTTGATTTTGTGGCAATAATCTCACGACCAAGAGTTGAATCCCTCCATAAGGCAATACAATGAACACTAGCCCTAGCCTAGCACTTTGCTTAAGGGTCCAAAATTAAATTTGGTGTAGAAGAATATGATTCGAAGTAAAATTTAGGTGTGATCAACAATGTGAATAAGGCCAGTGCCTTGACCTTGGGTGATGGAGTCTAAGGGAGGTCTAGTTAGGAGAAAGACTAAATGCTATCAAGGAGTAAGGGAATAACAAACCTTAGTTTCAAACCCTAGCTATCATTCTATGAGGGAGGAAGGTCAATGAGGAGTGTTTATCATGAAGATCAACTCATGGAATTATCACACAAATTCTAGAAGAGTAATGCATACAATACCATTACTAAGATTCCATTGAAAAAATTTCAATAATAACTAGCACATAGAAACCCTAGACAATATCCATTCCATGTAATAGCCATAAAATAAATTCAAATATAAAGAGAACTTACAAGATAGATGCATGAACGAATTGCTTATTGCTACAAAATGACATCTCCAAAACCAAAGAATAGCTCCATAAGCAAAAACTCCACAATGGATCACATCTCCACAAGATACAAGACAAATTTCAGCTAGGTCCAAATCTCTAAGAGGGTCAAATTGATCCACAAGTGATGATCCAAATGAAATGAAGGTGACCTCTACTTATATGAGGTCTACCTCAAGTAATTTAGCCTAATGAAGCCCCTAATAACAAGTTTGACATAGGATAGGCCTAGGTTACAAATGTTGGAGAATGCAATAAGTTATTAATTCAATTTTTCCGTAATCTTAATAATTGCTTGTGAACTTTATTTATCTTCTTTTGTTTCTTTATTAGATCTTCTTCATCCAACAATTATCAAGTGCAAAAACAGTAAAGACAATAGACACATAAATTACACTCCAAGCCAGGGAAAAACCCCTACAAGGGGAAAACCCAAAAAATCTCCTCTTCTTATAGAATCTACTTCAAATGAGAAAAAACAAGACCAATGTTGCTTGGGAGCAGGAACAAAAGCGGGAAGTGGGAACAGGGAGCGACATTTTCAAAAGCTCCCTGGTCGAGTGAATTTAGAGCGAATTTTTATATAATATATATTTTATGTATATATTGATGCATATATGTCAACAAAAGCATGTAGAATGATGAATTAGATATATTCATCCTCTCAGCTCTAGTCTGCCCCACGAAAACCCTTCCGGTGCTTCTGCTAGGCTTTGCGTCAGCCCTGCTAGTCTCAGTGTAGCTCCTGAACCCTTTGTGTTAGCTCTCTGGCCTTCTGCATCACCCACGCAGGCCACTTGGCTTTTGCGCAGCTCCTACTGTGTTTGCGTCAGCCTCTTCAGTCATCGTGCTAACCCTATGGCATGATCTCTGCCTCTCTGCTATGGACTCACTGCCCCTTGTTGCAACAGATCACTTGTTCGAATTTTCTCAACAAGCCCCGCTCCAGAAAATTGAACTGACTGATCAATCTTGGTGTATCTCCAACTGAACCTCAAGCTTCTTGTTATACTTTTCCCGTTGAGTCTTCAACAACCGATATTAAGTCTCTAATCAACGATTATGATTAGATTTGGCTTGATCCATTTCATTTAGAACATTCCCACCCAGTTTTATATTAATACCCATTAATATTTTATTTTTTCTAAGTTTAGGAACTCCATTAAAAATATTCATTATTTTAATATCCTCCAACCAGGTGGAATTTCCCCAAACTATTTCTGGGTCTTGGAGATCTCATGTGCGTTAGAGTCTCCACCAATTTTCATGGCTAGAGCACATCCGATGTTACCACAAATCAACACTCCCTCTTAGCGAGGAATATGCTCTAGTAATGCTACACCACTGAAACATCACACTGATCCTTCTGCACCGGTACCTATGCTGATGCTTGGCTTGCTATCTCACATCCACTGCACTCCTGCATCCTATACTGCTGCACATGGCTCTGCCACTACACTGCTACATCTGTACTGCAACTCCCTCTCAACAAGCTGCCCATGTTGCACATAGCACTGCCACCGCTAACTGCTACACTGCAACTCAATTACTGAGAAGTAAGTAACTGATCTACCCAAATTCTGATATCCTTGTCAGTCTGGAAGCCTCCTGATGCTGAAGCTACCTCTGCTGCTATCATGTGCTCCCTCTGTTGCCTTTGCGCTATTGCAACCACCTCTGTGCTTCTCGCACTACTGCAACCACTTTTGTGCCTCTCACACGCACCGCTGCAAACAACTTTGTGCCTCTCGCACTGCTGCAACCCCCATTGCGCTGCTACATACCTCTACACTCTAGCACTGCCTTGTCGCTCCATCGCATCTTACTTCTACTTGACATCCGTCATCCTGCCACTGTCGTTAAGGGCTCTCGTAGCAGGATATGATCCAAGGGTTTGGGCACCTCAAGGATCTTGCCCCTCATCTTCTCTAGTCCTCATGACTACAGCTTGATGTCACCCCACCTCTTCTCTAGAGGTGCATGAGAACTCATGGCACAGTCATCATTAGTCTCGACTTCTTTCTCCACCATAGCCAGCGCTGCCTTGGAGTCAAATGCTTCTCCCTTGTTCTTCTTCCTGGGACACGAGGATGCATAATGACCGAGCTCCCCACAATGAAAGCACTTCACCTTGGAGATGTCCTTCTTCTTCCTCTTCCCTTGCTGTCCCGCAGATGCCAAAGCCGCATCGTCCTCCTCTTTCTTGATTCGACTTCCCTTCCCACTACTCCCCGCCTTGGTGAATCGTCTTATCTCTTCTTGGCGAAGAGTTGCCCACATCTCTTCCCATCCTGGAAGAGTAGCTCTGCCCAAAATGCCTCAGACAAATGTCTCCCACTCCTCAAAGACTGCACTCAGGGTGTTCCTCACCATGAACTCTTGATCTGACGTGGCCCCTATGGAAGTAAGTTGGTCACGAATATCCTGCAATCTGAGGAGGTATAGATCTATCTGTTCCCCCTTCTGCATTTGATATGACTGCAACTGATTCTCCAATAGCATCTTCCGCTGCACGGAAGTGCCCTGATACCACTGTTTTCAAAAACCGGCTGGCTCGGAACCGACTCGACCGAGTTGGTCCAAGCCAGGCCAAAAAATATTGACTCGGCCATGGATTCAGTTTGGCCGGCTTGGTATTAACCCGGCCGGCTCGGCTGAGCTAGCATTAACTCGTTTGGGTTTGAAAATGAGGTCCAGGCTATAGAATCCGGATGAATTGCCTGGAATAATGTAAGTATCATCAATCAAAAGATTCAATGTTCTTTCGAAAACTGAATTCACTGTGACATTTTAATAACTTGTTCATTTTCTCCTTCTTGTCACCACACCTTCTACAATAGTTGTTCTCATCCATGAAATATCATCAGCAATGCCTAAGTTTTATAGAATAATCTGGCATCCACTCCTTTGATGCATCATGCAATAGGCACAGTTTATATCCCATGCATAGAAACCTTTTCCTCTATGCATCCTCCTTTTCCTCCAAAACAGAATTCAAGGATTAACCGAACATCCAAAATAGAACATGGAGATTAAGAGTAAGTTAATAAAGCCACTTGAAGTGGATGAACAGACTGACACTCCTTAATAAAAAAAGGCAATTTCATCCTTTCTATGCAAATTTTTGGGTTGAATTTTCTATGTTCTAATAATCAGAATATCTTGCATCATTTGTTATGTGTTTTTGTTTTGATCTCAATTCTCTATATCATCATCATGTATGTATCGGTATTGGACAGTGCACTGGGTGCCATTTTGATATAATGGATATATACATGAGCCTGCTTTGATCATATGTTGTCTTCTATCTATATTCTAATGCCGTGTGTTTGGAAACATGAATGAAAATCTTTAAAATTATGTTTTTTTATAAAACAATTAAATATTTAATGTATTTTTTACAATGACCGAGTCATTGAAATTGAGCCCGCTGCAACATTATGAAATGCTCTATTGTTATATCCCATCTGCCTATCGGAACTCGCATATCGCAATGTACAAAGGGGTGTCATCCCTGAAAGCATTGATTACGATAAAGTATGTGGACCCGCTGCAACACTGCAATATGACTTAATGCTATGTCGCATCTGCCATATCGCAAGTGCTTAAGGCCTTTTGCATTGGAAGTGCTGATTACGATATATGTTGCGGACCTGATGGTCCTATTGTAACACAACATAATACTATATCGTGTCCAGCAGGGCCATCAACCATTGGCGATGTAATGAGCTCGACTTATGAGAGACTTCCGGAAGCCGCGATTGCCGATTGCGATAACATTGTGGAGGAGTGGCCCCGATGCAGTTATAGATGCAGGTGTAATGAATTTGAAGTCTGACCTTAAGCGTTTTGGTCGGGTTTTTCCATATATTCCTATGTATTTCAAATAATTGTATTGCCCAGGGTTTTGAAGGCCAAAATGCATAAATAATGGTTCTGATAGTTCAGTGGGCCTGAACGACAGCGATTGCGATTGCAATGGTGACGTGGCATGTGGGGCCTCCTGATTGGTATAGTCTCTCCGTAAACAGTAAAGCCCTGCGTATGAACGTTATTAAAGAAAAAAAGGGATCTCTTTGATATTGTTTAATAAGCATAATTTCCTGTGTAATTCGGCCTTCTCTTCTGAATTAGCGTGTCTGTGAAGCATTGTTTAATTCGAATAGGTAGAGGAAACTACAACGACTGAGGAGGGAAGTCGAAGGATCAAGCGAGCGCAGAGGAAACTACAGCCACCGTTGAGGAAGCCGAAGAGCCAGCGGAAAGAGGAAACTGATGGTCAGAGGCATCAGGAATATATAAAAATAGAGAACAAGGAAAGTAAAAGGTTGTTGAAAAACTAGAAGAAACAGAGGCAGTTGTAGGTTTAGCAGGACACAAAAGGGCTGAAGGTCCAACTGGATAGGAGGCATTCGAAGGAAGAGCATCTCTGCTGATTGTGTTACCCTGTGAAAGACTTAGACCTGTGATGAATTAATCAGGTACACAATGCAGTCTATAGAACAATTCTGTGATGTAATAAATAATGCTTTTTAGGAAGAGTTTAAGCATAAATCACTGTAGAAAACCTTTGTCGACGTTTTTCGAACCAACTAGTGTGGTTCATCGTCAGGACAAGTTGAGGAGTCAGATCATAGCTGCGAGTTAAATAGGGAGAGCAGCTCTTCCAAACGGCTAGGTGTGAGCATTAACGACTATAAAAATGGCTAAATTATATAATAATATTCTAATGTTAATTGTGGGTCAATAGTAATATAATATAAAGTCAAAGGAACTCATTATATTCGTAATAAATAATTAATGAATTTATATAAATAATTAAGAAATAGAAACTTGTACTTAATTTTTTTATTTTTTAAAATTCAATAATTGATAATATTATAACAATATATATTTGATTTATCACTATTCATTTATAAATTTTTATGTTAATTAATTTAATCTGTAATTTATAATTCAAGTCAATCAACGGTTTAAGTAAAGGGTCCCCTTCATAAACATTCTATTAAAAATTTTAATATTTGGTTAGTTAAATTTTTAATAATTTAAATATATATAAACAAAATCCAGGTCATAAAAAGATATTTACTCTCTTTTTTTTTGCGAAATATCGAAACATTCATTAATGAGAATTAATAAATTTATTTTAATTGGTAGTCTAAAATTTTCTTATTATTAAATAGAATTAATAATTATTTTTAATTGTTAGTTAGAAAATTTTAATTTAATAAGTGTTAGTTAAAAAAAATAATAATAATAATATAAAACAAACAAATAAATAAATAAAAATAATACTAATAATAATTTTGGATTAAGGTAAGGGTAAAGAACATAAAATTAAAAATTATAAGAGAAGCCATCTAATAGATCTGGGAATGATAATATTAAGATCTTAACGATAAGGTGTTATTAATAAAAATAATAGTACGAGAGTCAAAAAACTAAAAACAAGATGGTCAAGAACATGACCAAAAATTAACCAAAGGAGAAACCAGGAGGATGGAGAAGGATACGAGATAAAAAAGGGAAAAAATACGGGGAAACCTAGAAAGCTAGAAAAGGTCAAACAAGGGAGGAGGGGGAGGGAGGGGAAGGCTAGAATAGGAAGAAAGGGCAGGGATCCAGCAACCACTGATCTTCCAAACAATCTCAATAGAGATGACGACTGGAAGATCAGTAGTTGCTAGATCCCTGCCCTTTCTTCCTAGTCTAGCTTTCCCCTCCCTCCCCCTCCTCCCTTGTTTGACCTTTTTTAGCTTTCTATGTTTCCCCGTATTTTCCCCTTTTTTATCCCGTATCCTTCTCCATCCTCTTGGTTTCTCCTTTGGTTAATTTTTGGTCATGTTCTTGACCATCTTGTTTTTAGTTTTTTGACTCTTGTACTATTACTCTTATTAATAACACCTTAACATTAAGATCTTAATATTATCATCCCTAGATCTATTAGATGGCTTCTCTTATAATTCTTAATTTTATGTTCTTTACCCTTACCTTAATCCAAAATTATTATTATTATTATTTTTATTTATTTATATTGTTGGGGTTTTTTATTTTGTTTGTTTTGTTTGTTTTTTTTTACTAACATTTACAATTAACATTCTTTAAACTATATTAAAAATAATTTTATAATCCTTTTTAATAATTTTCATTATTTCCAAAAAAAAAGAAAAAAAAAGAAAGAAAAGAGAGTAAATTACCCTTTTACTTGAACCTGGATTTTTAATATTTAAATATATTCAAATTATAACCAAATATGAAATTTTTAGTAAAGATGGTTCATGGAGACCCCTTTACTTAACCTTGATCTGCCCTCTCTCGACACTTAAAGATAAATAAATAACATTAAATAAATTAATTACAATAAAATTTATAAATGAATAGTATCTAGAAATTCCAAAGTAATATATAATATACTTATATCTATGATAAAAATAATGAACTTTTTTAAACAATAAAGACAATCGAAAAAATACGTACAAGATACTCTATTATTTACACTATATTATATAAATTATTGAATTATTTACTACGAATATAATGAGTTACTTTGACTTTATATTATATTACTATTTACCCACAATTAACATTAGAATATTATTATATAATTTAGCCGTTTTTATAGCCGTTAATGGTCACACCTAGCCGTTTGGAAGAGCTGCTCTCCCTATTTAACTCGCAGCTATGATCTGACTTTTCAACTTGTCCTGACAATGAACCACACTAGTTGGTTCGAAATGCGTCCACAAAGGTTTTCTACATGTGATTTATGTTGAAACTCTTCTTAAAAAGCAGTAGTCTATAACGCGACTTTTTGAAAGCTTTTCTGGCAGATTTTTCCGGTCAAAATCCGGCCACAATTCATTGGAATCCCAAGTTTGATAGCTAGTTTCTGCACAATCAATGGCTCCCAGGGTTTTCCAGGGCGCTGAATCCAAATATGCAGTTAAAAACCCATTTTAACTGCT
>APFE030191598.1:0-12115 GCA_000404065.3 Pinus taeda
TTGGAATGAAATTGAAATCAATAAATATGTATAATTTCAATAATACCCATGACATATATATACATACTTGATGGTGATTCAACTGTTTCACTTAAATCTCTTTCAACATCTTCAACAACATCATCAATCATTGGTTCATTATCTTTTTCACTTCGTCTTTCAACATTTTCAATCTCATCATGAATGTTATGAAGAATATCTCTCTCCATTTACATTGCAAAATATTTTCAAATTAGTTCATCAAATAAAAATTAAATTTCATAATACACTAGTTAAATTTTAAATATCATTTATAATATTTACATTTACATACCTATTTCAACTTCTAGTTGAGATTGATTTTCCCTTTCAGTATTTACGCTCTTCCTTCTTTCTTTTGTAATAGTTTCTCGCATATTCTCTACAAGCCTTAATGTCTCTTATTCAATTATATTTTTTCTTGCAATTTCTTTGATTTCCCATGATAATTCAATCTATGTAGATTTTTAAAATTCAACCCAAAAACTCACTTTTAAAATTTAGGACAAAAAAACCACTTTAAAATTCAGCACAAAAGACTTACTTTCAGAAAACTCACTTTAAAAATTTAGCCAAAAAGATTTACTTGCAAAAAAAACTCACTTAAAAAATTCAGTCCAAAAATCTCACTTTAAAAATCAGCCCAAAAGAGTTACTTTAAAAATTAAGTCCAAAAAGTTCACTTTAAAAATTTAGCCCAAAAGACTTACTTCAAAAATTAAGCCAAAAAGACTCACTTTAAAAATTCAGCCCTAAGACTTACTTTAAAAATTAAGCCCAAAAAATTCACTTTAAAAATTCAGCCCAAAAAATTTCCTTTAAAATCGAGCCCAGAAGATTTAGTTTAAAAGTTCACTCCAAATGAGAAGAGTGTGAAAATAATGTTTCGGCTCCATTTATTTATATCGTTCGGGTGAAACATTTTTTTGGAGGGTTGTATCGTTTTATTTTTGCAGCTGACAGAAAATATTGACACATTTTCAGCTGATTTTTAAAAAAAAATCGAATGAATTAATTTTCTGTTTATTTTTAACAGGAGTCGATGAAAAACACAATTCGACCAAATGTGCTTTTAGTTTGGCTAAACTACTTTCACCTACAACTCTACAACAATTTGGCTCTGGTCACCTTTCTCCAACATCGGAATGGTTAAATTCCATCAAATTTCGTGAATTTACTTTCAGAACCAATATGAACATTTGCATAATTGAATCTACTTTCGGTAGATATAAATTTTATGGAATTTCATAGAAATCTGTTAATTTTAATTAATTTTCTAATAAAATGTGTGCAAAAAAATTCTGAAGATCATTATGATTCAGTGAAATAAAATTTTTTGTATCTTCCAAAATACACTATAAAAAAAATATGAAAAATTTATGGTTCATTACATTGGTCCATCTTTTGTAATGGGTAGTTTTTAGAATTTTAGTTTATAACTAATATGTTGAGAAACTTGATGCTACGCTAAACATCTTCAAAATATAGAATTTTTTCATATTTGTTCAATTCAAAAAATTCTAGTAATTATAATGTGCATCAATTGGTTTCATAAATATAACTATATCTAAGTAGAGTGTCTAGTTTCATAAATATAACGATATCTAAGTAGAGTGTCTAGATTGTTGCAACACATTTTTTCTTCCAAAAACGTCAACAAAGAATACGCTAGTGCTAAAAACATATCTAAAACAATCATAAATTAAAATTGCATTATAAAATATGGTATGCACATTTTGCATTCACGTATAGAAAGACTACTATGGATGTCGGTTGATAGTTAACTTTTAATATAAAGTTGTTTGAATGCACAAACATATTAAATAAAATTGCATTATAAAACATGGCCCACAATTTGCATGATGCATGCATGGTTTGATGTTTTTAAAGGTTTTATATATTTAAGTTCATGAATATGTAGCAATGAAAGTAAATTTGCATTTAGTTGGTACAATTTGCATTTAATCATTCTTATAATGTTAGTAGATCATTCTTGGGTTTTTTTTTTTTAAGTTGCTTTGTCAAGTTATTTAAAATGAACCTATTTAAATTGCAAACTACAAAACATGGTACATTTTGCATTTAAATGAATTTTTTAATTCGGTATAGCTGTCTAAAACAATCATAAAAATTGCATTATAAAATATGGTATGAAAATTTTACATTCATTATAGAAATGTTACCATGGATGTCGGTTGATAGTTAACTTTTAATATAAAGTTACTTGAATGCACAAACGTACTAGATAAAATTGCATTACAAAACATGGCCCACAATTTGCATGATGCATGCGCGGTTTGATTTTTTTGAAAGTTTTATATATTTAAGTTCATGAATATGTGACAATGAAAGTAAATTTGCATTTAGTTGATACATTTTACATGATTATTCTTATAATGTTAGTAGATGATTCTTAGGTTTTGTTTAAAGTTGTTTTGTTAATTGATTTAAAATGAATATAATAAAATTGCAAATTACAAAACATGGTATAAGCCACATTTGAATGAATCTTATAATTTTGTGTAAATGTTTAAAACAATCATAAATTAAAATTGCATTATAAAATATGGTATGAACATTTTTCATTCATGTATAGAAAGACTACTATGAATGTCGGTTGATAGTTAATTTTTAATATAAAATTGTTTGAATGCACAAACATGCTAGATAAAATTGCATTATAAAACATGGCCCACAACTTGCATGATGCATGCATGGTTTGACGCTTTTAAATGTTTTACATATTTAAATTCATGAATATGTAGTAACAAAAGTAAATTTGCATTTGGTTGGTATATTTTGCATTTAATCATTCTGATAATGCCAGTAGATGATTTTTAGGTTTTGTTTAAAGTTTTTTTTGTCAATTTATTTAAAATATATCTAGTAAATTGCAAATTACAAAACATGGTACATTTTGCATTTGAATGAATCTTATAATTTGTTGTGAATGTTTAAAACAAGAATAACTTAAAATTGCATTATAAAATATGGTATGTACATTAAATTGCATTAATGTATATAGAGGCTAATGCATTTTGCAATCATGTATGAAACCATTTAAGACTAGAGAATGTATACATATAAATTACTTGTCGTGCATGCAAACATAATATCAATAACATCAAATCCTCAATACACCTACATAACAGAGAGTATACATATAACTTTGTAACTCAATACAAAACCCAATGAACATCGCTTTCACATCATCACATTCTTAAGAATGTACAACTTAAGAGTGCAAAAAAAGAAAGGTTAGCAATGTACTTGAACTCTAATTTCTCAAAGATGAATCCAAGGGGAGGAAATTGTTAGGCAGTTCAATTAAAAAAATTATAATGGAATGCCATCCTCAATGATCCATTCATGGTCATATTTTGACATTCTCCATTTTTAACTTTCAATTGTTTTTTATTTATTGAACTTCTATCAACTTTATGCGCGCATCACACACCAAGTGACTATATTGACAGCTTATGATATCAGTTTGATAGTCTTGAAAGTAAACATTACTCTCAGTTTGATGAGTTTCTTGGAAAAAAAACCTTTCAGTATAATAGACCCTCTTTCATATATAAAACCGTTATCATCATAGTCTTCCAATAAATTCATCTTTCGTTTAGGGTAGCGCATCATACTTGACATTTTCTATGTTGTTAATGGGTGCAACTACATCAAAAACATTTCGTGCACAATAAAACAAGTGTAAATTCATATCATAATTAACATGAAATTAACTTTATCAACATGGACTTGATTTTATTATCTATTTCTAGATTTCTATATTTTAACTATTATCTATATAATTATGTGCAATGATTTTTAAAACATAAAACACACACACACACACGCACATATATATCCTTTGAAAGCAATTGAAATATTACCTTCTCTAACAAGACCAAAAACTCGATCACTTTCAAATGACACTATAGTCTCCTGTGGTTCCATCTCTTCGAAGCTTGCAATGGACATTTTCTCCTTTGTATTTAGTTTTGTATGTTGCCAAAATTTTACATACATATTATTTTCACGAACATCATTAGATTGTTTGTCCTCTATGCAAACATGAAAAAAACATGAATATTTTATTTTATCAACTGTAAACACATTTCGGTAATCCTTTGTTTTAATTGAATGCAATTTTCGAGTCCCTTTTACTGTTTCAGCTTCATATGTAATTGATTTATCTACATCTTGGACTCCAATATGCCAAAAAAAACCTATAGTAAATTCAAACAAGAATTTAAATATGTGAGTTAAAATACAATTTATATATCAAAGATAATCATCGTGATATTGTTTAAACCATATAATTTATAAATGGTTTAAAATTAGAAAATTAATAAAAATGATCATATATTAAAACTATATACAAGTTAATTTGTTTATATGCACATACCTTTGTACCTCCCTTGATGGGTTAGTCATGGATTAATGCAACATCACACCATTGAACAACTTGTTCAGCTAAGACAAGTCAGTTTGCAGAGTGGTCCATTTTATATCTTCGAAGTGTTCATTTTTTACATGCCCCTACACCATCATGTTCTCCTTTTCCGTGACGAGTTTCAAAGAAATTCCAATCTTGTTTAATGTGAGTTTTCTAATGAAGAAAAAACAACCAAAAGAATGATCCTAAAGATTTGAATTATCCTACGCATCCATTTGACCATATCCAATGTTCATTGAATTTTATTACATGGTCTTTCAACGAGTCATAAATCTTATCAAAACAATGTTGTACAAAATGTGTATCCTATGTACAATCATCGTCGATATAAGAGTGATATTTTTTAATAATATGTCGATTCTCATTGGTGCTTTCTATATGATCAACATTTTGTTCAGCATGTCTATATAGAATATGGACAAGCATAGAGACTTGGTCAGAATGATAATATTCACCTTGTATTTCATTTTGTGCAACAAATGTGTAATTCTCTGCAAAATAAACTATTGAAAAAATGGTACCTAGTGGAAAATTTCAGGGGATTTTTTTAAATTGCAGGTCTTGCCATCGAGCTCTATGTGAATGCTTGGTGTACTTATAAATTTTTGTCTCAAATTCCTTCAAAAAATCTATCACATAAATTTCTTCTTTTTGTTAATCAATCCTTTTAGCACTTGTATTATTATTTGAACTAATCGATGTATGGATATATTCATGTCTCCTCCATATCACTTTTAGGTTAGACAATGATTGATCATTTGTATCAATAGAATATTTGTTGTGAAATAAAGTCAAATTTCCACAATGATCATATTTTTTTTACTACCAACACATTTCTTTTGGTAAAATTATTCATGACTTTCTCTTGCACATAGAATTTCAAATATGAAATCATGGATAGTGGAAGGAGGAGGTGAGTTTATCAAAATGTTTTACCAAAATTAAGGAAGGTGTCATAATATAATTGAAATTCCACATGATAATGACAACAACAAGTGTCACGTACAGTGATAGGTTTAACATACCATGGTTTTTGTTGTGCAAAAGTATTGATTGAGACATTAATTCCACGATTCTCTTCTATGAACTTATTGAACAACTCTATCTGAGTGGTGTCCAAGATATGTTTTTCATATTGATTATGTGCTATTCTTCGACGCATCACATCCCTTGCTTTTGATGAAACACATGAATTTTTAATCCAATATTCATATATTATTTTTTGAAGATCTTCTCCAAGTCTATCATTGTATGGTTGCCTACAAATAATTGTCCAACAAACGAGCTAATCATTTACATCTATTTGCAATAGAAATTTCTTATGTCTGTGCAATGTTTCTCATGAGGTCCATAATACTTTTGCCATATATTTTACAAAATGATAGTACTTAACAAAAAAACTATCATTTGTATTGCTCTATGTGCATCTATATCGCTTTTGTTTTTAGGTCTTCCAATTGATTTTAGAGCACTATTTATATTTTGAATCACATTTTTATCTTTTGTTGATTTTTGAATACCCAAGAGAGTTGTAGCTACATTTAATTTCTTTGATGTTAAAAGACCTCTCGAAATTTGAATTTGAACTATCAGATTTTTCATCTTTGAAGAACTTATCAATAATGACCTTAACACGATATCGTATAACATGGTCAAATTTTTTATCTCCATATGTGTTAGTGTCAACATTTTCTAACACCTCATCAGCGATATTGATTTCATCTATACATATGTAAATTAAATGTAAATGGGTATATATATTCATTAAATAACTAAATTAAAAGAAAAAATAGTTGAAAAAATTGAAATTAATAAATATGTATAATTTCAATAATACCCATGATATATATATATATATTATATACCTGATGGTGATTCAACTTCTTCACTTAAATTTCTTCAACATCTTCCAACAACATCATCAATCATTAGTTTCATTATCTTTTTGACTTTGTCTTTCAACATTTTCAATCTCATCATGAATGTTCACGAGGAATATCTCTCTTTGTTTACATTGCAAAATATTTTCAAATTAGTTCATCAAATAAAAATTAAATTTCATAATACACTAGTTAAATTTAAAATGTCATTTATAATATTTACATTTACATACATGCTTCAACTTCTAGTTGAGATTGATTTTCCCTTTCAATATTTACTCTCTTCCTTCTTTCTTTCGTAATAGTTTCTCACATGTTCTCTACAAACCTCAATGTCTATTATTCAATCATAGTTTCTCTTGCAATTTTTTTGATTTCCCATGATAATTCAATCTATGTAGATTTTTAAAATCCAACCCAAAAAAATCGATTTCAAAAAAAAAAACTCACTTTAAAAATTTAGACCAGAAACCCCACTTTAAAAATTCAACGCAAAAAACTTACTTTTCAAAAAAATTTACTTTAAAATTCATCCAAAAAAATTTACTGCAAAAAACTCACTTAGAAAATTCAACCCAAAAAACTCACTTTAAACTTTCAACCCAAAAGACTTATTTTAAAAATTAAGTCCAAAAAAATCACTTTTAAAATTTAGCCCAAAAGACTTACTTCAAAAATTAAGCCAAAAAACTCACTTTAAAAATTCAGTCCAAAAGCTTACTTTAAAAATTAAGCCCAAAAAATTCACTTTAAAAATTCAGCGTAAAAATTTCCTTTAAAATTCAACCTAGAAGATTTAGTTTAAAAGATCACTCAAAATGAGAAAATTGTGCGAAAATAATGTTTCAGCTCCATTTATTTATATTGTTCGGGTGAAACATTTTTTTTGGATGATCGCATTGTTTTATTTTTGTGGTTGACAGAAATATTGACAACTTTTTCAGCGGAATTTTTAAAAAAATAGGCCAAATTAATTTTCTCTTTATTTTAACGGACGTCGACGAAAAACACAATTCGACCGAATGTGTTTTTAGTTCGGCTAAACTACTTTCACCTACAACTCTGCAACAATTCGGCTCTGGTCACCTTTCTCCAACATCAGAATGGTTAAATTCCATCAAATTTGGTGAATTTACTTTTGGAACCAATACCAACATTTGCAGAATTGAATCTACTTCCAGTAGATATAAATTTTATGGAATTTCATAGAAATTTGTTAATTTTAATTAATTTTCTAATAAAATGTGTGCAAAAAAATTCTGAAGGTCATTATGATTCAGTGAATCAAAATTTTGTATTTTCCGAAATACACTATAAAAAAATATGAAAAATTATAGTTCATTACATTGGTCCATCTTTTGTAATGGGTAGTTTTTAGAATTTTAGTTTATAACTAATATGTTGAGAAACTTGATGCTATGCTAAACATCTTCAAAATATACAATTTTTTCATATTGGTTCAATTCAACAAATTCTAGTAATTATGATGTGCATCAATTGGTTTCGTAAATATAACGAGATCTAAGTAGAGTGTCTAGATTGTTGCAACACATTTTTTCTTCCAAAAATTCCAACAAAGAATACACTAGTGCTAAAAACATGTCTAAAACAATCATAAATTAAAATTGCATCATAAATATGGTATGCACATTTTGCATTCACGTATAGAAAGACTACTATGGATGTCAGTTGATAGTTAACTTTTAATATAAAGTTGTTTGAATGCACAAACATACTAGATAAAATTGCATTATAAAACATGACTCACAATTTGCATGATGCATGCATGCTTTGATGCTTTTAAAGGTTTTATATATTTAAGTTCATGAATATGTAGCAATGAAAGTAAATTTGCATTTAGTTGGTATAGTTTGCATTAAATCATTCTTATAATGTTAGTAGGTCATTCTTGGGTTTTGTTTAAAGTTGTTTTGTTAAGTTATTTAAAATGAATCTATTTAAATTGAAAATTACAAAACATGGTACATTTTGCATTTGAATGAATCTTTTAATTCGGTGTCGTTGTTTAAAACAATCATAAAAATTGCATTATAAAATATGATATGCACATTTTACATTCATTATAGAAAGGTTACTATGGATGTTGGTTGATAGTCAACTTTTAATATAAAATTATTTGAATGCACAAATATAGTAGATAAAATTGCATTATAAAATATGGCCCACAATTTGCATGACGCATACGTGGTTTGATGCTTTTGAAGGTTTTAAATATTTAAGTTCATGAATATGTGGCAATGAAAGTAAATTTGCATTTAGTTGATACATTTTGCATTATCATTCTTATAATATTAGTAGATGATTGTTAGGTTTTTTTTTAAAGTTGTTTTGTCAATTGATTTAAAATGAATATAGTAAAATTACAAATTACAAAACATGGTACAAACTGCATTTGAATGAATCTTATAATTTGGTGTAGATGTCTAAAACAATCATAAATTAAAATTGCATTATAAAATATGGTACATACATTTTTCATTCATGTATATAAAGACTACTATGGATGTCGATTGATAGTTAACTTTTAATATAAAATTCTTTGAATGCACAAACATGCTAGATAAAATTGCATTATAAAACATGGCCCACAACTTGCATGATGCATGCATAGTTTGAAGCTTTTAAATGCTTTACATATTTAAGTTCATGAATATGTAGCAACGAAAGTAAATTTGCATTTAATTGGTATATTTTGCATTCAATCATTTCTATAATGTTAGTAGATGATTGTTAGGTTTTGTTTAAAGTTTTTTTGTCAATTTATTTAAAATGAATCTAGTAAAATTGTAAATTACAAAACATGGTACATTTTGCATTTGAATGAATTTTATAATTTGCTCTAGATGTCTGAAACAAGAATAACTTAATATTGCATTATAAAATATGGTATGTACATTAAATTGCATTAATGTATATAAAGGCTAATACATTTTGCATTCATGTATGAAATCATTTAAGACCAATGAATATATGCGTATAAATTACTTATCGTGCATGCAAACATAATATCAGTAGCATCAAATCCTCAATACACCTACATAATAGACAATATACATATAACTTTGTAACTCAATACAAGACCCAATGAACATCGCTTTCACATCATCACATTCTTAAGAATGTACAACTTGAGAGTGCACAAAAAGAAAGGCTAACAATGTACTTGAACTCTAAGTTCTCAAAGATGAATCCAAGGAGAGGAGATTGTTAGGCAGTTCAATTAAAACAATTCTAATGGAATGCCATCCTCAATGATCTGTTCATGGTTAGATTTTGACATTCTCCATTTTTAACTTTCAATTGTTTTTTAATGAACTTCTATCAACTTTATGCACGTAGCACATACTAAGTGACTATATTGGCAACTTATGACATCGTTTTGATAGTCTTGAAAGTAAACATTACTCTCAGTTTGATGAGTTTCTTGGAAAAATAACCTTTCAATATAATAGACCTCTTTCATATATAAAACCGTTATCATCATAGTCTTCCAATAAATTCATATTTTGTTTAGTGCACCATATCAAATAATACTTAACATTTTCTATGTTGTTAATGTGTGAAACTACAACAAAAATATCTCCTACACAATAAAACAAGTGTAAATTCATATCATAATTAACAAGAAATTAACTTTATCAACATGGACTTTATTTTACTATCTATTTCTAGATCTCCATATTTTAACTATTATCTAGATACTTATGCACAACGATTTTAAAAACACACACACATATATATCCTTTGAAAGCAATTGAAATGTTACCTTCTCTAACAAGATTAAAAACTGAATCACTTTCAGATGACACTATAGTCTCCTATGATTCCATCTCTTCGAAGCTTGCAATTGCCCTTTGTATTTAGTTCTGTATGTTGCCAAGAACATACATATTATTTTCACAAATATCATTGGATTGTGTGTCCTCTATGCAAACATGACAAAAACAATAATATTTTATTTCATCAAATGTAAACACATTTCGGTAATCCTTTGTTTTAATTGAATGCAATTTTCGACTCCTTTTTACTATTTTGGCTTCATATGTAATCGATTTATCTATATCTTGGACTCCAATATGCCAAAAAAATCTATAGTAAATTCAAACAAGAATTTAAATATATTATTTAAAATACAATTTATATATCAAAGATAATCATCGTGATATTGTTTAAACCATATAATTTATAAATGTTTAAAATTAGAAAATTAATAAAAATGATCATATATTAAAACTATATACAAGTCAATTTTTACATATGTACATACCTCTGTACCTCCCTTGATGGGTTAGTATGATGGATTAATGCAACATCACACCATTGAACAACTTGCTCAGCTGAGACAAGTCAGTTTGCAGAGTGGTCCATTTGATATCTTCGAAGTGTTCATTTTATACATGCCCCTGCACATGTTCTCCTTTTCCATGACCAGTCTCAAAGAAATTCCAATAATGTTTAATGCGGGTTTTCTTATGAAGGCAACACAACAAAATAATGATCCCTAAGATTTGAATTATCCTATGCATCGATCTGACCATATCCAAAGTTCATTGAATTTTATTCCGCGGCCTTTCAACGAGTCATAAATCTTACCAAAATAATGTTGTACAAAATGTGTATCATGTGTACAATCATCGTTGATATAAAAGTGATATTCTTTAATAATATGTCGATTATCACTGGTGCTTTCGATATGATCAACATTTTGTTCAGCATGTCTATATAGAATATGGACAAGCTTAAAGACTGGGTCAGAATGATAATATGCATTCTGTATTTCATTTTGTGCAACAAATGTGTATTTCTATGCAAAATAAACTATTGACAAAATGGTCCCTAGTGGAAAAATATCACAGGATTTTTTAAATTACAAGTCCTGCCATCGAGCTCTATGTGAATGCTTGGTATACTTACAAATTTCTGTCTCAAATTCCTTCAAAACTCTATCACATAATTTTTTTCTTATTGTAAATCAATCCTTTTAGCACTTCTATTATTATTTGAACTAATCGATATATGGATATATTCATCTCTTTCATATCACTTTTATGTTAGACAATGATTGATCATTTGTATCAATAGAATATTTGTTGTGAAATAAAGTCAAATTTTCACAATTATCACACTTTTTTACCACCAACACATTTCTTTTGGTAAAATTATTCATGACTTTCTCTTGCACATAGAATTTCAAATATGAAACCATGGATAGTGGAAGGAGAAGGTAAATTTTTTAAAATGTTTTACCAAAATTAAGGAAGGTGTCATAATATAATTGAAACTCCACATGACAACAACAAGTGTCGTGTACAATGATAGGTTTAACATACCATGGTTTTTGTTGCACAAAAGTATTGATTGAGGCATTAATTCCATGATTCTCTTCTATGAACTTATTGAACAACTCTGTTTGAGTGGTGTCTAAGATATGTTTTTCATGTTCCACATATTGATTATGTACTATTCTTCGACGCATCACATCCCTTGCTTTTGATGAAACACATGAATTTCTCATCCAATATTCATATATATATATTTTTAACATCTTCTCCAAGTCTATCTTTGTATAGTTTCCTACAAAAAATTGTCCAACAAATGAGCTAATCATTTACATCTATTTGCAATAGAAATTTCCTATGTTTGTGAAATTCTTTTCGTGATGTCCCTAATATTTTTGCCATAGATTTTACAAAACGATTTTCTTTCGTACTTGATGAAACCACTATCATTTGTATTGCTC
>APFE030191598.1:57179-80431 GCA_000404065.3 Pinus taeda
ACATGGGCTTGCAAGAAACAAGGTGCCATTTCTCTTTCTTCAGCAGAAGCAGAGTATCATGGTGCCGTAGAAGCTAGTAACAAAGCCTTGTGGCTTCGTCAGATCCTATCAGAGTTTGGCTTTCAGCAGCAGCGTCCGGCTACACTTTGGTGTGATAATCAAAGTGCCATTCAACTATGCAAAGATCTAGTCCAACATCAGCGTAGCAAACACATTGAACTGCACATGCACTTCATCAGAAAGCTAATTCATGACCATGTTCTTGAAGTGAAAAATTGTTCAATAGATGATCAAGTTGCAGACATCTTTACAAAGGCCCTCACAGAGGCGAAGTTTACTAAACTTCGATTTATGGTTGGAGTTCAAGAAGTTGTCACTAAGTGGGGATAGGCTCTAGTGCCTCCTTCCTTCTCCTATTGTGTCATATTTTTAAATCCTTCAATCCTATCCCAAGTTGTTCTTAAGGGGGGATGTTAGGATATTCCAACACATAGGAAATAGTTAAGTATAACCCGGTCTAGTGTAGAGTTAGGTAAAGTGTGTTTCTTTACTATGTACTTTTGTAACTTACAATCCGACGGTCACAATATGTAGTGATCCGATGGTTCATTCTCTCCTCGGTATTACCGACACTTGATCCATGCTTAACAACCCGATTGGTCCATGATCTCTATTTAAAGAGCATGGAGGGTCATTTGTAGGTTAACTATTCATGAGAGAAGCTTATGTAAAATTTCATTCTTTTATTAATAAATTGCCTGAAGTGGCTGCGTTGGCTCGGGCCGTGGACTATTTCCCTCTTTGAGGGTTTTAACCACGTCAAAAATACTGGTGTATCAATCTGTGATCTGTTTGTGAGCGGTGTCCTTTGGTGTTCTATCTGAGGAACTCACCCTGTAAATTCCTACAAATACCACATGCCAAAAAAACCATAACTCATCTTCATATGACATTTTTTTAATTAATCAATTTTTAAAAGAGTAGAAAGGGCATAAATATTTTTGAGATAAATCTCAACCTTTGATCTACTACTAAGAATACTCTAGAATATTCCATGAAGATTAAATCATTACCACCTACCTAATTATTACTAATAATTAAATTAAATTATGGAAACCCTATTCCAAAATAGACACACCTATCCTTCAATTGTTAGCGCATAAAAAGGGAGATAGTGACATAGCTAGATTAAATCACTACCACCTACCTAATTATTACTAATAATTAAATTAAAATTATGGAAACCCTATTCCAAAATAGACACGCCTATCCTTCAATTGTTAGTGCATAAGAAGGGAGATAGTGATATAGATAGATTAAATCACTACCACCTACCTAATTATTACTAATAATTAAATTAAAATTTATGGAAATCCTATTCCAAAATAGACACGCCTATCCTTCAATTGTTAGCGCATAAGAAGGGAGATAGTGACATAGCTAGATTAAATCACTACCACCTACCTAATTATTACTAATAACTAAATTAAAACTATGGAAACCCTATTCCAAACTAGACACGCCTATCCTTCAATTGTTAGCACATAGGAAGGGAGATAGTGACATAGCTAAAGGGTGAACAAAGAGAAAGCACGAGAGAGATGAAGGAAGAGGGATAGGAGGGAAGAGGGGGGAGAGAGAGAGAGATGGAATTAGAGAGGGAGATGGATATATTTGATTGGTGCTTTAAATATGCATGCTTGGCAAGTACAACTAATAAAATCTATCCTACTATAATTTTATTCTACTCATTTCACAACCTTCATCATAAAAGCATAAAAATACATGCAACCCTTGGATTTCGTGTAAAGGAGATGAGATTTCTATAAGGTAAATCACTGGCAACTTTTGTGAAGCATTTTCACCATAAATGCATCCCATTTGGTGGCCTTTCCATTATCCTTCTTATTGATCTTGGTTAATTACCATATGTTAAAGATATTCCAATGCATGCAAGAACATCACATGGCAACACACTTTGGCAAATCTTTTGACACAATTTTCACACTAGAGATTATTCTCTAATAACAATGCAAGAACCCTTCTCAAGTCACATTTCAAAACATTTAAGCATTAAAATATAAAGCATACTTTAGAGATCTAAGATCATCTCATATCTAATATTGATCCCTTGTCATTCACAAATTCTAAAATACATTGCGTTTATACACAATGCACTCACATAAAATAATAAACATAGGTTAAAATTATCTAACATGCTAGTTGTATGAAGAAATCTAAAAAAAAACAATGACAACTATCCACTAACCTAAAACACAATTAGAAATATGCAAAAATTTTGTTATGCAACATATAATAGGTCATGTTGAAATTGGATTTATGGGTCAAAATTAGCTTGGATAACAAAGCTCTTGCATAACTTGTTAGCTTTTTCTATAAAACAAACTTGAAACCCTTAAAATTGCCAATATTTGTGGTTTTCTTTTTAAACACTTACATTTTTCCACCATGAAATATTACCAATCATAATTATGTGACAGTACCACTGGTAAAAAGAGAAAATTCGTAGATAAGTAGTATTGAGATTAGCAGAAGCTTTAACAATACACAAATCTCTATCATATCATATCATATCAAGAACTCAATCCTTAATAAACCTTTGCATGTGCTCAGGATTTTTTCGTGAGTGATACACATGAATTAAGGAGAATGTATATGTAAAAAGAAGCGAGATTTTTATTTTAAGTTTTTATTGATATATATTACATACGTTAATTGAATCATAAATTGAAATAAATATCTAGAAACAAAATAAAAATAAAAAATATACTTAAAAATATGACAGGGAGTAAATTATAAAGTACGTAGTTCATCGGTAACGAGTAATAACACCTAGAGAATTACTTTTATTTTATGAGGAAATGGCAAGTGCCCAATCCTTAGATTCACATAGATGTGACTAATTTCACCTAGTAGCCTTTAAGTTTTTAAGCTATTACGAGAATTCTATTTAATAACAAGATGAACTGCAAGGCAGCTAGTCCCTGCCTAGGGTTGGACGAAAAATATTAGAACTAAACCTAGCAAGACGATGGGTTGGACGAAAAATATTAGAACTAGACCTAGCAAGACGATTAGGAGTTTCTTAGTAGATGGACTGCATGAAACTTTTAACTATTATCTGAACTCGTTTTCTTTTACAAGGCCCCTGGATATATACATTAACTGTTATCTTCTTTGGTATAGATTTTGTGTGCCGGTGTTGATCTTGCTTCAGATGAGACCATCTCTAGAATTGTACAGCTTCTAAGGCGACTCCAGCAAATAATGCCACCACCTGTTCTTGCATCAGCATGGTCGACTTTGCAACCTCAACAGCGAGCAGCATTGCAGTCTATTTTATCACCATAAGCTTGAAACTTATGTTGGTCTGGAATATCATTATATGTTTCGTAGTTGAATTTGTTGAGTGCTTCGAAGCCCAATTGTTATTTGTTGAGTGTAAAATAAATTTTCCCATAGGCGTTTAATAATTGTGATTATATCCAAATAAATTGAGGATCTTTCCTGTTGATAGTGCTTTCAGGTCAGTCAATGAAATTTATTTCTTATTAAATGTTTCTGTAGTCTGCAAGAGCTTTTTTTGACCATTGAGGTGAGGTTCAACAGTGTGAAATAAAGGCTAATTTTAATTTTACAAGCTTGTGAACTACATTATGGCATGGATTACTATCTCCTCTAGTGTTATGGAATGTCTCAATCAGTATATGTTAGTTATGTGGCTTTTCATATGGCAACATTGACAATCTCGTTGAATGAAAACACCCACAGCATAATTTTTGTAATAGACATGCGTGGGAAGAATAAAAGCTAATTGTTGTTTCACCTTATGCTAAAGGAATTAATCATTTAGAGACCAGATATCTGTCTTAGAAGACTTTTCATTATTAAATGATTTTAAAAGGAATCTTAAAATATTTTGATTACTTCGAATGCTGGACAGTCATAAACGGAACAAGCCACTTTATCTCTCCCTTACCATGTGCATTGCATGCAAGCCATGTGCTTGTGTGTAAAACATATGCTGGGTAACGTAGGCATCATAGTGAAACCTGAGACAATAGATCAATGCTCTGAGGGAGCAGGGAGGTGAGGGACTCATTCTTTGTGGCAGCGAGGAACCCCCTTTCTGAGACAACGACCTCTTTGAACTATTTCTGAAATAAATCTAATCATGTTGGAACTACATTATGTTGCAACTATGTCTCAGGCTTATCTCAGAAATCTTGTTAATAGTGAATGGGCCATGCTCAGCTAATATGAGTTGATTGAGTTACTTGTCCGAGGGGCCATGCTTGAGAGTCATGCTGACAAGTATGGAAACTCTGTCCTATGGACCACATGAAACTTTTAACTATTATCTGAACTTGTTTTCTTTTACAAGGCCCCTTGAGATATACATTAACTGTTATCTTCTTTGGTGTAGATTTTGTGTGCTGGTGTTGATCTTGCTTTAGATGAGACCATCTCTAGAACTGTACAGCTTCTAAGGCGACTCCAGCAAATAATGCCACCACCTGTTCTTGCATCAGCATGGTCGACTTTGCAACCTCAACAACGAGCAACATTGTAGTCTATTTTATCACCGCAAGCTTGAAACTTATGTTGGTCTGGAATATCATTATATGTTTTGTAGTTGAATTTGTTGAGTGCTTCGAAGCCCAAGAGGTAAATGCAAAGACAACGGACCAGTACTCGCAAGCATCACAACCATCTGCTACAGAAAAAGAAAAGGGTATGCCGCCGATCTCTTTTTACTTGACAAAGCCGATTGCAAATATATAAATATAATTGCAATTCCTCCGATTGTAAATGTATAAATAAATTGTTATTTCTAGATTATAATGACATTTAATCTTATTAATGAATAATTAAAAAAATAATGGTAAGACTTAATTATTTTAGACTTAAATCCCAGCTTGTATTGCTATTTCTATTAGGAGTTTCTGGAAGTGATAAGAGCACATGTTTGTAGTCGGCTTACGACAGCTGCAAGTGGTGGCACCATCACAGATGTAAACAACCCGCTCAGCCCGCTAATGTGAGTCTTCCATGATAACGGATTACACATCGTATGCAAGACGTTGAACCGACGACATAGTAGGATCACACGAAAGGTACTGAAAATGAAACGTGGCATGGTCATAGAAAACGAAAATGAAACATGTTGCATGAAAATGAAACCTGTCTTCATGTTTATGAAGAATACGACCATGTGGTAAGAGAAAATGAACACTGTAAAAGCACCAGCTTATAAAAATCGCAACCGCAGCAACAACGGTTGTTTCAGCTTATCTGCCTTGACATTTTTGTGTTTGGATTTCCTTCATTACCAGGATTATTTCGTCATTTTGTTTGTAGCATTCTCTGTATTAAGTCCGAGTTATTACACAGATGCTGATGCAAATGTCAGGGATGTTGGGAATAGAAGGCCTTCTTGGCAAAGACGGCTATAGAATTGGTGTTGCTTACTACAGTGGATTCTAGCTGCAATGCCTTCGTTGTTCTCAAATTTTTAGCATATCACGTCTCTGGTTCAACAACCGAAGTGCATTGATGAAAATGAGGTATATTATATTGTTGTTTGAATATGTATTTTTTTTTAAAGTCACAAGTTCAGAAGATAGACGTTCACAGATGTTTACAATCTAGATGATTCTCAAAATTCTAAATCTTTCTATATTCTGACTATCTAGATATTCAATCCATTGTGCCTGGGGTCTATGAATGTCGACTTTAGCCGGGCAGTTTATTTCAAATCTGATCAGTCTTCAGGTTGTAACGAGCGAGGTGAAGAAAAGGAGAAGATTGTCAAATTTATGGACGATCAAAAGCTGCCTTCAAAGAAGAGGAAGCTAAATTACATGCAGTTGGAACAGACTGACAATGGAATCACTTTGTCCATGGATGAGAACCCTTGCCATCAGGGGGAGTCGCTGAACAAGAGGCTTCAGGTCCGAAGCAAGGGCTTCGACGAACAAAGGGCAGCCGCGAAAAAGAGGATCGTAGCAGTGCAGACAAGATCCGAGAAATTTGCGGTAATCAGCTAATTTTTTATGTGGTTTCATGGCACATTCAAATTAATTAGATTTTAGAAATATTTTGAAATTTAATAAAGTAATGGTATGAATTTTTTATTTTGATAAAATTTCATTTGAAACAGAAAACATTCCGGAAATAGATCTTAAGAGGATAAGCTATACACAGAAAGCATTTTGGAAATGAATCCTTGTTAAGTACAACATTGTGAATCTCCTGTCAAGAGACCACATAGGGATAAATTAGTCAGAATAAAGAAAAACAGAACAGGTAAAAGCAAATCCACTTCTAGAATCTTCATGATGCAGGAATTCTGAATTTTTTTTTAACAATGCCAATCTTCATGATGCAGGAATTCAAGAAACCGACTCTGTCTGCACGCAATGTAAATAATGGCACCAGGTAACTAGTAATGAATCGCACTACTTGTAACCCTTACTTTGTATTGCAATTAGAACATTTTCTAAATATAAAAAGAAAGAATTATATACCCAATAAAGCCTGTGGAGATTACCTTGATGTCACCACGAATTTTCATGAAATTATGTCAAACTGACTGATCTGCGCCCTCTGCACAGAAATCCGGCCATAGCCGAGACAGTCTCAGAGATGGCCGACGAGAGGGAAGAGATCCTAAATAGACAACGATCCAGCACGCCCGCAAGAAAGGAGATTGCCAAGACCAGAGTTCCTCATTCAATTAATTCAATTGCCTGAAGCTTGGGCACTTGGAAGCTAGGTTAAACTGGAACTACAGGTGGTGATGGAACCATAGGTGGCAATGCACACGGTGTGCAGGTGGAATTTATAAGACAGAGTAATGCATGGTGTGCAGGTGGCAGAGCCAAGTTATATGTCATTGCCAATTACTCAACTAATAAAACGCAACTGATTCATGTAAACAACATAATATTGTTCAAGTATCCCAAGCTAATGTGCCAAGCATTAAACGCTTAGGATTAATGCTAGCATTAAACTGCTCTAACACTGAATGGCAAAAACTAGTTATTTATAGCCTATGTTTTTTCCTCCGGCCTTGAGAAGAAGCCAAATAACACAGTGAATTATTACGTACGAAAAAACATTCGATATGCTCCCTCAGTCGGCGCTAAGAAACAGGTCACAAGCAGGTCAATTAATGTTAACATCATGCTTTCCGATTACTATAGTCCCTGGCCATTGCTAAATGACAGGGACTAATAAGAAATTTACTTAATATGATATATGAAAATGTTTAAATTTATGATTTCTACTTTATTTCGATAGTTTGATTTTTTGTCTTGTTTTTTTAATTAGAGTGATTTATGTAACTAATGTGTGGTTTAAAAATATAGTTTATCGATAACTAAGTAATTAAAATCAATATCAATTAAAATCAAAATCAATTATAGTGTGGATTATATTAAATTATATAATATAGTTTATTTTTTATTTATTTATTTTAATTATTATTAATATAGATTTACTTTAATGGTAGATAAAAAAAGTATAGAGAAACATTAAATTTCTTGAGAATATTGAACTTGAGAAAAGGTTTGCACCTGGAAACATATGATCTCTCTTTGTCTTTGATAGATAAGATGGATCTACGTTGGTTTACATTATAGATAATTATACAAAATAAAGCATAAATTTTCATACATAAGTAGTAAATACTATAAATACATGAAGCAAAATCATTAAAATAAAATTCAGTAGCTAAAATATAATTTAAAAAGAAAAATGATTAGATCTGTCTTTTTTTTTTTTTAATTAAGAAATTATAACGAAAACAAATATCAAAATTAAAAAAAAAAATGTTTAATTTGGTGCTCTTTAAGGGAAGGCTTACCTTTACCAATAATAGCCACATGTGAGATTGATGATGGAGGTTCTAATCCGTGAATCACTTCGTGAATCTTTTGTGTCTATATATAGCTCTCACACAAAAAGATTCAAATCTCAAATTACAAATCAACACTTGGTTGCCTGTAAAAATAAAACTTAAATTTTCAGACATAAAGACTATAGATACATGAAGCAAAAGAAAACAACTCTTTTTTTTATATTTATTTTTTTAAATTAAGAAATTATAATGGAAAATGTTTTATCAAAATTTACTTGGAAGACATTCTCATGATGCAAGACAACAATAATTATACAAAAATAAATCATTTTCAGACATAAAGACTATAGATACATAAACAAAATCATTGAAATAAGTTTTTCTAAATTTTTTTAAAAACTTTACGTATAACACACCCTTACCAAAAATAGAAGCATTTTTGGTAAGAGATTTTTTTTTAATTGCACAAACCATTCTATTAGTAAAATATTTTAAATATAATTAAAAAAATACAAATAAAGAGAAAATAACTCTCCCTTTTTATTTTGCTTTTTAATTAAGAAATTATAATGAAAAACTTTTATAAAAGAATTTCGTATTTTTTTATAACTTTGTATGGTGTTGTGTAGGGGAATGATGATGTTTCCCAATAATAGCCACCTGTGAGATTGAATCACTCTATGAATTTTATGTGTCCATATATAGCTCTCACACAAAAAGATTCAAATTTGGCACAACAAATTGATAATTAGTTATTTTTGTGTAGAAAATTTATTAGAATTTTATGTCTTTAAATACACTACACTACAGAGGAATTCTATGGGAAAAAACCATGGGTTGTGAAAACAGCGAGCCAAGTCAAAAAATTTAA
The DNA here is from genome assembly GCA_000404065.3 of Pinus taeda. Taxonomy (NCBI): domain Eukaryota; kingdom Viridiplantae; phylum Streptophyta; class Pinopsida; order Pinales; family Pinaceae; genus Pinus; species Pinus taeda. The sequence continues at coordinate 65,936 of APFE030191598.1, forward strand.
GTATCCGTAAATTGATATATATATATATATATATATATATAAGGCTAGATTAGAGAAGAATACCAATGGAAAAAAAATCATGGATTGTGAAAATCGTGAGTCAAAATGTTTCATAGGGCTAAATTAGCTATTTATTTTATATTATATTTATTTTTATATAAATATACCAAGTCAAAATATTTTATTAATAATTATAACAATTAATTTTTTTAATATTTTGTTTACTTAAATGTTAATTTTATTTTGTTTATGTAATTTGATAATCAAATATATATTTTTTTTTTATAAAATGAAAAAGTTTTTATTAAATTTCATTTTATTTTTTTTCATGTAATTTGATAATATCAAAACTTTAATTACTTTACTGAACAAAACTATTTAAATTTAGTTACACACAGGAAGTCAACAAATTTGATTGAAAATAGCATTGGACGTAACTTTCGCAATAATATAACAAAGACAAATTTTAAAATTTATCAGTTATAAATAAATTCATTTATATATTCGCTTATGAGACGCAAAAATGATTTCAAGATTGAGGTATTTGATAGGAACTTAATTGTGAGTTACCCTACGATACTTTCCGGTGAGATTTAAAATCCAGGAACTTGAATTTTTATACCAACGTTACGACTATTCAAACTAAATTAAATACTAGAATGTTCTTCGAGAATCTGCAATTTGAAAATTTCAATGTAACGAACTTTGAAGGTAGAAGAGGAACATTCCCAAATATGAAAACGAAATTTTCAATGAAAATTACGGGTTTGAAATTTTCCATGTGATGAGGGAGGCACAATTTTCCGAAAGAACAGCGATCAAAGCCTGGACCGACGTATGAATGGCCCATAAGGCCTTATATGTGAATGGACTATACGTTACATGCCGTGCCCTAACTTGCTTCCTTACCGATGCCGTCACCGAATTTTTGGTTGCCACGTGGAGTGAAATGGTCAACCGAAACTACCGGGCAAGATCGCCAAAACAAAGAGCGTATCCGTCCACACCCACGTATTGGCATGCGGGCTCCCTACGTGTGGCCAACCCACAAATCACGCGTTCCGAATAAATAACATTATTAAAGAAATTAGGCGCAGACGATTATAAATACACGCAACTCCCAATCCCCAGCCTTACCTTATGCAAATCCTGTGATAATATCACATTTCGGTTTCTCCGGTCGAGTGTTCGAATCTCAAAGAGAGAAGATTGCCGCTTCGCATTTGGGTTCGTCTGTTTGAGATTTTGATTTACTCGCAGGGATTTTGTTTGGGTTCGTCTGTCTGAGATTTTGATTTACTCGCAGGGATTTTGCTTGAGTTTTCGGCTTTTCCGCATCAATTAGCAGTACCAGGCGGTTGTTTACGGTGAGCGAAAATGGCAGGAACCGGTAGCTACGCAGCGGCAGCTCTCTTTGCCGTTGTGATGATAATGGTTGGAGCAGCAACAGCAGCAGATGTCTCTGCACCATCTCCGAGTCCAACAATGGAGGCAGGCTCTGCTTCAATGGCTGTCGTTCCGTCTGTAATCGCTGCTCTTATGGTCTCATTCATCCCCTTCTTGGCCTCTCGACTTTAGGGAGGCGGCCATTATGTTGCTCTGATAAATATCATTTATGTATACGACATTATGGTATGGAATTTGAAGAGATTATTCTTTTCTGTATGCGATATCCAGTACTTTGTATGAGGTTCATGTATTTATTTAACCATTTATGAAATAAAGGGATATCTTCACGGTCCGTCCTATTGTTTTTCATCATTTTGGACAATAATATTGATTGGATTTAACAGATTTCAATAGCGTCACCAGATTTAGGGTTTCTGGATTGTTATTTGTAAATGCCTTGGAACAATGTGGTATGATTTGTCTACTACTTTGTAATAGAATGAATGCAAATATACCATTCGGCACAATGTTTAGCACATGCGGAATCAATTTATGGATCTCCTAAGTAGCCCATACGCTTGAAATCTTTTCCAACAAAATGCTGTGTACTTCCTACTCAGGGTTCAAAAAAATTATTTCTAAAAAGTTATTACAGTGTTTATTCTTTTTATTCCAGTGTATATTCCTACTAGAATAGGATCTTGTTACTCAATTTCTTAGCATCCTTAGCATCCTTCACACCGATGATCAATTTCACCCTCACATCCAAATCTTCAAATATAATTTCATCCTCACATCCAAATTTCCAGCGCTTTACAGTGGGTTGGTTTCTTGATCTCGCTTTACAGTGGGTTGGTTTCTTGATCTCTTTCTCGGTGAACTCCTAGATCCTCTTAACCTCCAAGACCAACCGATGATCAATTTCACCCTCACATCCAAATCTTCAAATATAATTTCACCCTCACATCCAAATTTCCAGCGCTTTACAGTGGGTTGGTTTCTTGATCTCTTTCTCGGTGAACTCCTAGATCCTCTTAACCTCCAAGACCAACTTGTTACAGCGGGTTGGTTTCTTGATCTCTTTCTCGGTGAACTCCTAGATTTTCTTAACCTCCAAGACCAACTTGATCCTTGCCTACCTAAGAATTATAGTTGGAGAAACCCTCCAACTTCTCATCATACCAGAGACCTACCTGCAACTTCAACATTGTAGCAACTTTGGCTTATAATGTGACCAAATCGCGCTGTTCACTTACAATGTAACCAAATCGACCAAATCGGGCTGTTCACTTACAATGTAACCAAATCTCAACATTGTAGTGAATCGTTCACTTACCATGCGACCAAATCTCTCCTACGTTGTACTTCACTTTTCGCAACTTTGATTTACTTACTTTCAAATAACTTTGATTTACTTACTTTCAAAGTAGCTTAAAAACCCTCTATGTAGATTTCCACTATCTTGGATTTAGGTTAGAGTCTTAAATAATCTTAATGATAAACTACTTTGCACACTAGAAATATAAAACAGTGAATCACATATACACATTTTTTAACAAAATTGTACAATATTGTACAATCTTAATCTTCATTATATTAAATCAAATCTGAATAATATAATAGCCTATAGTATACATCCTCTCGTCCTCAGCTTTGTACTGCCCACTAATAGTTACTTAGTCCATCAAGGCCAATACACATCAAGATTCCAAAAGGGCTACCACCTAACACTGTTGTATGTCACTTTTATGTCACTTTTAATGCATATAAAGGGGCTGTCTAAGTTATTCCCAAGCTCCAATCTGCCTTCTAGTAGCCTCTTTAGTATACACACATATTTTTCTAGGATTTTGGGTGCAGACCTAACTAGGAGACAAAGCAATCAAATTTGTGTACCCACCTATTTGTGTTGGAGTTGTCTAATAAGGCGGAGGAATTGCCCAGACTGCCAAAAGTGGCTGGAACTGGGCAAAAAAAATTCAAAAAATCTTGTAGAGCCAGTGTTTAAATTGTGTTTTTATGGTGGAAATAAATTCAAAACCATCAAAAACATCTAGAATAGCTAAAATTCTAAAATTTAACAAATATAAATTGGATTTACAAAAATTTTAGTCAATTTTTTTTTAAATAAAACCTGAATTTCCATAACTTTCAAGGCAACCCCTGAGTCCTCAGCCTCATTAAACTACGCGATTTGGGTTAACCTGAACTTTGTGGTCTACGAATGGATACTACCTCACATGCCGCAAAGTGCGGCCACCAAATTATTTCCTACCAACTGTGGTGGGACGAGTCAACGAAAATTACGGAAAGTTGGCCAAAACAAAGCGCGTATCCCGTCCACACCCACGCATGGCCATGCTGTCTCCCCACCTGTTGCCAACCAACAAATCACGCGTTCCGCAAAAGTAATATTATTGAAGAAAGGGGGCGCAGAGGATTATTAATAGGCGCAACTCTCAACATTGACATTGTGTAATTTTTGTGATCCAACATCTCTCTGTCCTTTCTGGTCAGGTGTTTGAATCTTAAACAAGAAAGATTGACTCTTCGAATTTTGGGTGGTCTGATTGAGATTACGATTTGCTCGGCAGGAATTGCGCATAAGGTTTCAGCTTTTTTTGCATCAATCAACGGTAGCAGGCGTGTTGTGACCGTGAGTGAGAATGGCAGGCACAAGCAACTATCCATCTGCAGCCTTTTTGGCCGTTGTGATCATAATGGTGGGAAGAGCAGCAGCAGATGTGACTGCACCATCTCCCAGCCCGTCAATGGAAGCAGGCACTGCTTCAATGGCCATCGCTCCCTCTTTATTTGCCGCGCTCATGGCCTCATTCATCCCCTTCTTGGCTTCTCGATTTTAATGAATCTTGGGTCCATTTTTTTTAAATGATCAGAGAGAGGCGGCCAGTGTTATCTTTTTTTTTTTTTTATATATATCCTTTATGTGTATAGCATTATGGCAGGGACTTCGTGGAGGTTATTATTTCGTGGATGAGAGGCGGCCAGTGTTATCTCTTTTATATATATATATATATCCTTTATCTGTATGACATTATGGCAGGGACTTTGTGGAGGTTATTATTTTGAAGATGACAGAAGAGTATTTTGCATGAGGTGAACGAAGTTATTCATCAGTCTATTTCCGTTATAAAGAGATGTCTTCACGGTACTTGCTATTGTATTTCATCATTTTTGACAATAATATTGGATTTTAACATATTACAATTACATTGCCGTTGGCAGATTTACGGTTTTTGTTGTTTTACAGTGTTATTTGTAAATTTCATTGAACCGTATCGTGTTATTTGTGTACTACTTTCTAAATGAATCAATGCAAACGTGTTTTTTTGTTCCGATGTTAGTAGCTTAGAAGCCGTGAAATTGCTGAATCGATTTATGGATCTTCCATTTCCTCAACTAAAAGGTTGAAATATTTTAAAGATAATGTTGGGTTCTTCATTTCATTTTATTTTATTTTCACAGATTGACTGCAACTTGTCTAAAATGGTATTTTGGGGAATTCTACCCAGCCAACATAATGTTGTGTTTTTCATTTTATTTTAAGGGGTTGCCTTGTCGAATTGCAAAAATAGCGATCAAGATTTAATCTGTCTAAGGTTTATCATATGGAATATAGCATTGCAAAAATAGCGATCAAGATTTAATCTCTCTAAGGTTTATCATATGGAATATAGCATGGCAAAAATAAATCTTTAATTTAGAATCACAATTTCTGAGAAGTCTATAATAGTCCAGCTCTTTTTTGGCAAGATTCTTCGTAGCGATCAAGATTTAATTTGTCGATTGGACTAGGTTTATCGTATGGAATACAGCATTGCAAAAATAAATTTTTAATTTAGAATAATAGTCAAACTACTCTTTTCGGGCAAGATTCTTGGTAGCAACTACCTCATCTTTATGAACGGTGTGCTTTTAGTATTTAAAATATGCTCTTATAATAATGCATGTAACCATTGTCCATTAATAGCTAGTCGCCCCACGAAATGAACTTTGAATGGAATGTTGGTTGGTGTATCTATATCAAATCCTTCTTAAGGAGCTTAAGATTTACCAATGTTGATGAGGAGCTTAAAAACTCATGGTAGGATTTTAACTTGGGACACCCTATGACAGTGACAATACACGCATCAAACTTTTTGTGTTATGTGTATATCGATAGAAGAATATTAGAACATATTCTCAACATGTTTCTCTTTAGTGCATCCTTACGAGACCAAGGTGCCAACCTTTTCCATCAATTGTATAAAAATTGAGATAGTATTTGGCTTACTATATCTTCTTGGACTTAGAAAACATTAAAAAATCTTATTCTCAATAGAGTATAGATTATTTTCCCAGGTATTGTCCTCCAAAATATTTGAAAAGAATAGAATCAAGGAATATTTAAAGATTATGAACGGATGATCACCATGATTCCATACAAAATTAGAAAAAGTATTTCTAAAACCCTTAAAATTTCCCAATGGTTTGAGGAAGACCTCAATTCACTTCTCAAGCAAATTGTCTCCTTTATAATTGGGAATTCCATCTCTCTTCTTCTATCAACATCTTCCACCTTCCCCTTCTTAAGCCCTCCTCCCCAAGTTAAGCCTTTATGGTGCCTCACAAAGCAACCATATGTTGACATGCTTTGGTGAGGTCTTCAGAAACTCTAATGATCAAATTCTACTTATATTTTTTGGAAACTTAGGAATCACGCCAAATAATGTTGTAGAAATATGGAAGCTAACTTTTGGATTATGTGTTGCTTCTTAGCATAATTACTCGATGCTCATTATCGGGGAGGACTCCTAACTCATCATCTACATGCTCATAAAACCTTAGAGTAGGTCTCTTCTTAGTAAAGTTTCTATTCATTGGATGTTGGAGAAAATAATGGAAACCATTCACTCTCTCCTCCCAAACATTCCAATAATATTTGATGATATCCCCACAAAGTGGCAGATTATGTGGCTAATGAAGGGGTCTTAACTTTAGGCATGGAAGTTGACCCTAATTGGATTTCCCATCATGATTACTCTTTTAGATATTGTTAGATGTTCACCAAAAATTATTATACCTCCCCATATCGAGTGATTGAAGGCTCAACATTCCTATGAGATGTAACCCATTGATGAAGATCGCATGTCACTGCATGCAAAATCCACCTCATGTAGATATGGACACTATCATTCACAACTTGATTTAGAGATGACAAGGAAATTAGTTTTGGATAGAGTTGATATTTCAACATGATAAATCTAGAAATCACAATATTTGTGATGGAAGGTGGCACCATTTATTCAACACATGTGTGGATTATCTTTCTTTGTCTCCTATCTAATTTGATCGCAATTTATGAACCTCTACTATAAATATTTATGCCCTATTGTACCAATGTTGGTCTCTAAAGGGGCTTCCTCTATTTTTTTCCTATTCTATATACTTTGTTGTCTTTGATTGTTATGGATCCTCACTATGTGCGGCATGGTAAGGCTCTTGCTCAATAAGGCAGGGAAGAATCAACAACAAGGGCTATTGTGATTTCCTTCCATCACACTTTCTCTTTAACTATGAAAAAATAGCTTCAATCATTAGAAGAGGAAATTAAATAGGAAAGGAAATATCTAGAGGATGTGGAAATTGACCTCTTAGTTAAATAATTTGTCCCTAACCTTGGCACCAATCAAACCTTGGACACTAAATTTTCTAGGACTCTAGAATTGTATTAACATACCTAGACCTTCATGTCTCACAATTTCCACTCCCAAGAAGCAGACATATTTGAGATCAAGAAGCAGATGGACAAATTGGAGAAGAAAAATCACCTACTTGTTAGTCTCTATACGTGGTTATCAAAGAAGCATGGTGGAGTTCTTCTTCTAGATTTAGCTAGATGCTCTTAGGAAAATCCTATGGACATCGACTTAACTCCAAAAAATAAAATACCCAATTTCATCATCACCTTATGTTTTATATATATTTATTTTGGTCATGGCTTGTTTTTTCCTTAATATATTTTTAAACTTCGTAGTAAAGAACCTCTACCCAAGGCGAGGTTGATTCCCTAACTAGTGAACTGGCCCTTGTGAAAATTTCATCTATTGCAATAACTAAAAAATATTCTTCTAACTGTCAAATAGATTATCTACAGCAAATATCTAATAAGTTTACTACTGCAATTTTCATAATAAATTATTGTGAAAAATAAAATGCTAGAAATAGAGAAATTCTAGCACACACATAGAAAATATTAACACAATTAATTTTGGACGAATGTCCCTTAAAAAACCCAATGTGGGAAAACCAGTGCAACAGATGAGGGTTTTCTTATTAATTTTCAGCAGCAAATCTAAATACAAGAATTTTGGCAATCTAGACAAAGAAAAAACACTGAGAGAAATTTTATAGGAAATTTGACTCTCCGCAACAACTTCCCAACCAAGAGATGGGCCCTTTGCCCATAATTTGGTGCTTCTACATTACTCTCAGTGCAGTGAATGCAAAGTTCTCTTGTGGAATACACTCTCCCTCACACTGCCTCTTCATGAATCCAGAAATCTTCCTTTCACACTCATGTTGCTACCCTCTCTCTCACCTACTACTCACCCTCTGGCTTGATATCCTCTATTGAATCACAACCATGGAGAAAATCGATCTTCTTGGGCCACTGAGTAATTGCACTGGTGTGTTCTCCATCTATCCATCGACTTCTTCTTATAATCTCCTGTTGGAGCACCAATGACCAAGATTAAAGCATAATCAATGGCCCGGATTATTTCCCTTTCAATCCGTGTGAGTTTCTAGAACATTCAAACCATGACTTAATTAATTATGATTAATTAATCATGTTTCCTAAGTTTAGTCTTAGGAAATATTAAAAACTCATTAATAAATCTAATTAAGTCATCTCTAGGTGGAATTTCCAGAGTCAATTACTGCGTATTGGATAACACATGTATTTTATCCTTTCCACCAAATCTCGTGGCTAGAACACATATGATGCTATAAAAACTAACACTCTCTCTTACTGAGGAATGTGTTCTAGCATTGCAACCCACTTAAGCAACACCCTATCTTTGCACCACCTCCTGTCACGCTGCTGATGTTTGGCTACTACTTCCCACCAACCACTGTGCAACTCCGATATATAATGCAGCAGTGTTGTTTTTGACCTTGCTAAATTGTTGCCAACACTCCTTCTACACTACAACTCCCTCTCATTTGTTGTTGCTGCTGCAACTACAACATCTGCAACTAAGAACCATCTGAGGTACCCAGTATCTGCTACTAAAACAGGTTCTCCACAATACCCATTTGTTCCCTGAACTAGATGAACTTAGCTCTCGCTAGAGCCTTTGTGAGTATGTCTACTACCTGATCTCTTGTGGGAACATATTGTAGCTAGACTGCCCCATGTTGTACACAGTCTCTAATGAAATGACATTTGATATCTATGTGTTTTGACCTGTCATGAAACATTGGATTCTCATAGAGTTTTATGCAACTCTGATTATCACAGTAGACATTGGTTGCTCGCATCCTCTGCCTGAATAGGCTCATGAGTAGCTTCCTAAGCAATATAGCTTTGCAGGTAGTTGTGTTGGCTGCCATATATTCTGCTTATGTTGAGCTCAGTGCTACAGACTTTTGTTTCCTTCTACACCAAGAAACCATCCCTGATCCAACACTGAAGCAATACCCAGAGGTACTTTTTTCTGTCCACTGAACTGCTTGCCCAATCTACATCTATGAATAAACATTGTTTGACATCATCTCCTCGAGTATATTTAAACCCATACCCAACTGTGTCACGCACATACCTCATAATGTGTCTTGTTGCTACCCAATGTACCCTTTAAGGCTCAACCATGAACTGGCTAAGGGTATTGATAGTGAAACAAATGTTTGGCCTAGTGTTGACTAGATACATGAGAGACCCAATGAACTGTTTATACAAGGTGGGGTCGACTTCCTTGTCCATTGATGCATCTATATTCTTCCAATTGGTGATCATGGGCATAGTCATGGGCCAACAATCTTGCATTCTGAACCTCTTCAAAATATTTGTAGAATATCTCCTTTGCCCAAGGAAGATCTCCCCATGCTTCTACTAAACTTCCAATCCTAGAAAATAGTGCATCAACCCCCTGTCCTTCATGTTGAAACCTGCTGCAAGGTTCCTTTAGAAGTCTTTTATGAGCTCTGATGATCCTGTCAAAAAGAGATCATCCTCATACGAAACTAGAATGAGTGGCTTGTCCTCTATCATCAAATAGTAGAGGTTGCGATCTGTATCGCTCTTGAAAAATCATAACTATTGCAAGTAACTGTCCATTCTACCATACCACGCCATGGATGGCTGCTTGAGCTTATATAAGTCTTTCTTAAACCTGTACACATGAGTGCGCTTCTCATGAGTTTCAAAGCCTTTAAGTTGTTCTATATACACATCTTCTTCTATCACCCCGTTTAAGAATGTTGTCTTGATGTCTATCTGGTGAATCTCCCATCCCATCTAATATGCTAGGGATATAACAAATCTTATAGAGGTATATCTGGTGACTGGGATGAAGGTCTCCTCATATTTTATTCCTTCTTTCTATGCATACCCCTTTTCCATAAGCCTTGACACTACCTTCTGCAACGTACTTGATCTTGTAGATCCATTTGGAACCTACAACTGATCTATTTTATGACCTTGACACTACCTTCCAAACATCATTTGTAATGATAGAACTATACTCTTCTTCCATTGCATCCACCCACACTTGATGTAGTGAGGCTTCTTGAAAGTTGGAGGGTTAAGTAACCTAAGCTACCAAGGCTTGATATGTATCAGGCTTCCTGCGCTATCTCTTATCTGTCCTAGAAGTTCCGATAAACTCTTCTGCATCTCTCAATGTCTAAAGAACTTCCCCGCTGACTCTACCACTGGTAGTGGGAGGTTCAATCAGTTCCTCCTCCTGTTCCTGCTACATTTTCTGAGAACTCCCCGGATCTCCTACTCCAGAGGAAATACTAGTACTAGTCACTTTACATGATCCCTATGATTGTCCTCCTGCTATTCCCACTAGTTGTCCCTATTGCTAGACCAACGAAACTTCTACTGATTGATTTTGATCACCTGTAGGCATCTCTTAAGCTCTCCTAAAAACCTTTTCCTCCATGAACTTTACATTTCGTCTCACAACAATCTTCCTACTGCTAGGAATGTAAATCTTGTATGCCTTTGAGGTCTCGATATACCCGAATAGGAACCCCTTCTCTGCATTCTGATCTAATTTAATGTGTTTTTCATCGGGCATGTTTTAGTAAGTTACACTCCCAAAAATCCTCAAGTGACTCACTTCAGGCGTCTTTCCTGTGAAGACTCCCTCAGGCGTTTTCTTCCCCAATGCTCTGTGAGAAGTTCTGTTATGAATGTACATTGTGTTACATGCATCCGCCCATATAAATATGGGTAGATCCTGATCATACAACATAGCCTTCGCAACCCCAATTATTGTTCTATTTTTCTGCTCTGCTAATCCATTTTCTGTTGACAATTATGTGGAGTTGTCCATTATCTTTTAACGCCTTCCTTCATGCAAAAATTTGTGAAATCTTTATCAATGTATTGTCCACCATTATCTAAGTGAAGCACCTTGAGCTTCTTCCCTATCGCATTCTGTACGAGTGCCTTAAACTATTTAAACCGATCAAAGACCTAATCTTTGGTCTTTAAGAAATAAATCAAGGTATTTCTGGAATGGTCATCAATATAGGTGACGAATTATTTGCAACCGCTAAGAGCTCTAGTGGACATAGGGCCACAAATATCTAAGTGTATTAATATTAAAATGCCATTTTCTCTGGTGTCACTTCTCGGGAATGTTTCCTTCGCGTACTATCCAAGTACACATCCTCTACATACATCATCATGCTCTGTACTAAGAACTGGAACTCCTCTTACAGTTTCTCTGAGTATTTTTAGTGCTCCATGGTGTAAATGTCCCATCCTCCTGTGCCACAACTCGTTCAACTCATTTCCAAGGCTATTGTCATTGCTTATTAGTGCCATTGCAGAATCGAGCTACAACATGTATAGCCTATTGCTTCGATCTACAAATTTGTTTCACCTTCTTCCATCTTGAGTGTTTGACATACACTTTCTTCCCTACGAAGTGTACATCATACCCCTTGTCCTGCAACTATGACACCAAAATTAGGTTCCTACCAAATCTAGTCACATGCAATACATTAGTAACGTTGGTGCTGGCTCTTGATTCCCTCTAAAACTCTATGGTGTCTCTTCCTATAGGAGTACATTTAGTTATGTTGTCTATAGAGATCTAGAAGTCCATCTGCTCTTCTTGATAGCTAGAGAATATTCTCTAACTCCTGTCATATGAGTTGAAGCTCCACTATCTATTTACCAGACACCAGGTGAAGTTGATCTTGATACGCAAGAAAATTCATCCTCCAACCTGGAAGATAAATCTGAATCATCCTGACTATTAATTTTGTCCATAATTTTCTGTGTTATTTCTCTTTCCTCCTGACATCGAATCTGTTATGAAAATTGCTGCAAAAATTATTGCGTTTGGCTAGACATCTGCTCTACAAAAGAACAAGGTTGCTCCCTCTGTGTCTGGAAATTTTTGATCTAGAGAAATCAAGTTTTTCTTTTTCTCTCTCATAAAAGATGATTTTCCTCAAGAATTACTGCTTCCTAGCTAAGAGACTATGATGCCCTCTAGAGATTTGAATTGCTACTCATGTTGAGAAGTGAAACCCTTCCTTTCTCTGCTATTGAGCTCTACGGATGATCATATCTACTTTGATACCATGTGAAAAATTCATTTATTGCAATAACTGAAAAATATTCTTCTAACTGTCAAATAGATTATGCACTTTATTTTATATAACAAATATCCAATAAGTTTACTACTGCAATTTTCATAATAAATTGCCATGTAAAATAAAATGCTGGAAATAGAGAAATTCTAGCATACACATAGAAATATTAACACGATTATTTTTGGACAAATGTCCCCGAAAAAACCTAGGGAAAATCAGTGCAATAGATGAGGGTTTTCTTATTAGTTTTCAGCAGCAAATTTGAGTACAAGGATTCTAACAATCTAGAGAAAGAAAAAACACTGAGAGAAAAGAAAATTCTCACTCTCCACAACAACTTCCCGAGCAAGAGATGGATCCTCGGCCCATACATTGGTGCCTCTGCGTCACTCTCTACGCAATTGTCTTGTGGAATATGCTCTCCCTCACACTACCTCTTCTGGACTTCTGGACTCCTGCTACTACCCTCTCTCTCACCTGCTACTCACCCTTTGGCTCTATCTCCTCTATTGAATCACAGCCACTGAGAAAATAGATCTGCTTGGGCAACTGCACTGGTATGTTCTCCATCTACCCCTCGACTTCTTATAATCTTATGTTGGAGCACCAGTGGCCAAGATTAAAACATAACCGATGGCCCATATTATTTCCCCATCGATCTGTCTGAGTTTCTAGAGCATTCACACCATGACCTAATTAATTATGATTAATTAATCATATTTCCTAAATTTAGATTTAGGAAATATTAAAAGCTGATTAATAAATCTAATTAAGTCGTCTCTATGTGGAATTTCTAGAAACAATTTCTGGGTATTGGAGAATACATGTACTCTAGCCTCTCCACCAAATCTCATGGCTAGAACACATCTAATGCTATAAAAACTAATAGACCTGTGGTATTGCATTGTCTAAATTAGTCATCTCTATTCTTTAGCTCTATTTTGGCGTAGTTTCCCTATGGCCAAGCTATTTTGGTTCTTTGTTTTTAAGGTAAAACACATAATTGGGTAGGAAAATTGAATATCTTTTCTACTTTCTTTGGTTTCCCTTAGACAACCATAACTTGAAGCTTCCTTGTTTCTCTATAACTATGTATTTTTATGATTTACATATAATAGAATAGTTCTCTTACTTACAAAAAATCATGAGCGTGCCTCTAGTTGTTGAGGCACTGCTGAAGCTTGGAAGGATCGAGGACCGATTTTTGAGCCTTACATGTTAGCTTGATCTATGTATGGGCCATACATGAAACAATTTGAGTGCACTAATATATTTGCGTACCCTTAACTATTTCTCCATGGAGATTTGAGTGTCTCTCACATCAATGCATAATTTAATTACTTGATCATTACTTTGGTGCACAAATACATTTGTTTGATAATATCTCTAACACACAATCTATCTATCTATCTATCTATCTATCTATATATATATATATATATTTAAATCGAAATTGAAATATTATATGTGAAAAATTTCTAGTAGAGATAAATAATGAAAGTACAAATACTACTATCTTGAGATTTCATATGAAATTGATATCTCTCATATGCATGCAACAAAGCTAGCAAAAGTTCATAACTAATACATCCCAACAATCCTTGCAAGAATATTATGTTTTCCATTTCAAGGGTTGAGGGGGTTAATGTGGCCTTTGTAAGCCTATGTGGTTGTTGAGGGTTAAATTACCATTTAAATATGACTTTAACATGCTTGGTTATGGGAATGTTCACAACAACCATAATTGGAACCACACTTTTTCTCTATGCACTTCTAAGATACAACCATACAAATTATGTGCTTTGATCTCCCAAACCACCATAGTGTGCATGTTCATGTGTCAATTCCCCCTTTGCTATATTCCTCTTCCACCAATGCAATGCATCACTATTAATGTTCTTCTCACTTTTCAAGACATAAAACACTCCTCTAGTAAAACCAACCATCAAGGGTATCACTAGAATCTGAAATCCAAACCTTATTGGTGCATTAAATATGCACTCTTAGCAACCACAGTTATGAACAAAATCTATCCTTCACCATACGTTTCTATGGCTCACATCACAAACTTCAACATATGTATCAATAATACATACAAACCTTCAAAATCCTATAATGGAGTGAGACCTCTAGAGGGCAATCATTGGCAACTCTCCAAAAATAATTGAAGCACAATTGCAACAATGATCCGGATTTAAACAGGAATGCAATAAAATACAGAGATAACCATATACACAAAGATGCAGTAGAAATAATACTTCA
>APFE030191598.1:82845-97672 GCA_000404065.3 Pinus taeda
ACTCTTTTGTCCTCACTGATCTCTTCGTTTTCAAAATACTTATCTAACTCACTTACCCAATCCAACAGAACATCTGCGAATAGACTGCCATCATAGTTAGGGATCTCAGGTTTAAGTTTGTTGTTGGCTAACAATATTGATCTCAACAGTTTTATCTCCGGGGCTTCTTCCTCTGATCCTTCTGTAGCAGTTGCTGCTTCTTCCTCACTATCATCCCCAAGTTCTAGGTCTCTTCTCCTTCCTGCCTCTACTGCTTCTAAGCGAGCAGTAAGGACTCTCAACTCTTCTCTCAAGCCCTTGTCTACTCCTCTGCGCACACCTCTTCCACGTCCCTGTCTTTGAACTTGCATCTTTTTTTTTTTCAATTTAGTGCTCTGATACCACTTGATGGGGCCAGCACACGTGGTCCCACCATCGCTCCTTTCCACTTGGTGTTGTACCATCAGTTGATATTTATGTTCACCGGATTTTGGATAGATATAACTTGATTTTCAATCTGGGCTCAATTAATAGGTTTTACGGTATGGTACGTTGGTTGTATGTGGAGCAGACACCTATAACGTATTGGAATTCTAAACCCCGCCTTGGTATAGGGTTTTCGCCACCCTTGTGTTCATTTGGTTTTGTATTACCTCCGGTTCCTCTATTTGCGAGCTCTCAGCGACTTGGTGATTCCACTGTGATTTTCTTCTGTGATGCTTCATATTTGTTTGAAGCTCGTCCTCCTGGTTCTCTGTGATACGAGTTGGTAGTCTGCAAGTTTCGATGTGGGTTCTTTTAGCTGGTCCGGGGTTTTGTTGCTCTAATTCTTTTGAGCTGCATGCTCTCGGCAGTCTTCATGGCTCCATTTGTTCGGAATTTGTTTTGGAAGTGTCTCGGTCGTCTATGGAACTGTTGAAACCTGGTAAGGTTTGTTTCTCTGCTTGTGTCTAGACTGTTCTTGTGTTTTATGTTGTCGATTTTTAATGGGTCTCTGCTTCTGTGTGTCCTTTACTCGATTTGTTACCTGGGTTCTCACTATTGTTACCTCTGTGTGTTGGTTGATGAGTATGTGTTTCTCGGTCTCGTTCTTCAGCACTGATTCGGCTCATGCACGGTCTCGACAAACTAATGGTGGCGTTCTTCGTCGATTTCTCCGCCAACGTGACTGGTAAGCTTTCCTTCTCTGTTATTTTGTTCTACCTGTTCCTCTTTCTGGTTCTAATGTCTTCAGCTCCTTGTGAGCAGGAAGACAATCTAAGGTTGCAGTGGTCACAGCTCCTCTGGTAGGTAAGCGAAACCCAATGAAGTTTTTGCTTGTTCAAAATAAATTTTGTTTTAATTTCCTATATTTTCCTTCCATTGTAATTTAACTCTCGTCCTTTGGTTTCTCTTGCAGGTGGAGCGACCAAGGGTTTTGGTGCTTGGACCTCCGACTATTCCAAGGGAATTCCAGGTAGCATTGTTCTATTTACCTGTAGTTTGTTTGCCTTAGCCTTTCGGCATATGGTTTGGTTTGGTTGTTGGCCTCGAGCCACTATTTATGTTTGGTTTTGTTGTTGTACAACGTATCTGTCGAGTCGTAGGAGTGGGTTTGGGAATTTACGGGGTTTAAATTTATGTTGATAATGATTACAGTTCCCAAATATGTGAACTGGTTCGTTCTTAAGTTTTTAAACACAAAATGTAAATGGACAATAACTTGTGATGGTTGTATATGAACTATCTGGAATTGAATTTTTTTGGTTATGCTTTTAAAATTTGCATACCTGGGTTTTATTGTGGTCGTTCTCTTCACTGTAATGGCAAACTCTGATTTTTCGTATATAGAAAATTGTATGGACGATTATTGGTTGCGTGTTTGGTTACTCTATTGGTGTTGTCTGTAGATGAGCGTTGTTACTCCTTCTCCGAATTTAATGAACACTGCATTCGAATGTCTCCCTTTTTGATTTAAATTCTGTGACCATGCATTTATGGTATTCACACAGTAATTCAATATAAAAATACTTCAGAAATGAATAGGACGCTATGAGGATATGTGCACAGAAAATTTGTATTTTTTTTTTCAATACTTCTCTCTCAATCTGAACCCCTATATTGTGCTTTGTTTCACTATTTAATAGCACTGTTACAAACTGCTTTGTTTCTTTTCATGCCTTTTTACAACAGTAACTTAACTATTTGAAAACAATGACTCTAATCTAATTATTACTACTCCTAATTACAGCTTATTACAGTAATCTTTAAGTAACTTGATAAAAGAAAAGAGGAAAAAAAAAAACAAGTATGTTTCCCACTCAATGAATTAACCTCTCTATCCTCTTCAGAAACCATATTCCCTCAGTTTTGTCTTTGCCCTGTTAGCTAGATGCTCCTGCATCACAAATTACAAAGAATGGATATGCCAACACTAGCACCAAAATAAACCAAACCCAAGGTAAAAGTCAAAATTAAAAGTATTTAAGAGGAAGTAGAGGAAGAGGTGGTTCAAGAGGTAGAAGTAGAGGCCGATTTGATAGAAGAAATAGCATGTGTTATCATTATAATAGATATGTGAACTTTGAAAGGGATCGTGGATTCAAAGGATGTAATAATAAAAGGGTGTTAATTATGCTCAAGAGGGTGATGAGGCCTCTCCAAACTATTTAATTTTATCTTATGACAAAGTTGAAAATGGTACTAAAGATGTATGATATTTAAATTAGAGTTGTTCTAACGACATATCAAGAAATAAGGATCTTCATTTTACAATGGATGAAGTTTCAAATCAAAAATCAAGCTTGGTGATGACAAAACATTTGAGGTTGTTGCAAAAGGAGTTATGGTAATCCATATTAAAGAAGGTACATAAAGTATTAAAGACATTTATTACACTTCACAATTAAAGCATAATTTATTGGTTGTCACATGAATGTCAAATGAAGGCGGTAGTCTTCTAAGGATTTTCTCAACCACCTTTTGATCTGTGACACTCTCCCCATGAGCTCTAACCTCATTTACTACCTCCATGACCTGAGTAATAAACTGATCTACTAATTCAACATCTTTCTTTTCTAGATTTTCAAACTCGTTCCTAATGCCTTATGTAACTTTTCCAATATCTCCTAACCTAGATGAACACTAGTTGCTATGAAAATCTTAAGAAATATGGAGTCTTCAACTCAATTTTGCAAATTCCATAGTGCTCTTGAATCCTTTCTTTTTCTCTCTACTAGTGCATCTCTTTGGGCTCTTGCCATTACTACTAAATCTCTAGTTCTTCATATTTGTTGACTACTGCTTCCTAGTAGTCCAAATTCTTCAAAAAAATATTTATCTTTTTTTCCCATAGTGGATAGTCGGTACTATTCATTATGGAACCTTTGTGAGTTCTAATGATTGGTGGAAGCGACGATTGACTTCTGTAATATCTCTTCCTTACTATAAATTGGAAAGTTTCTCATTGATTTTAAAACCCTTATAAAAGTCTCATTGCTTCACTTCTGGAAAGGAAAAAAAAATACTCAAAATACCCAATTATAATAACAAAACCACTTTTCACCAATTTTTTAACCTATTTTAGAATAACCATTGCTAGTTTTTTTTAAATACCCATATCCCTTCTTCTCTCTCTCGTCTCTCTCTCCTCTCCTCCTATATATATATATATATATAAACTAATATAATCACTTTTCTAATAATGAAAATAATAACCAATCATAACCACTTTTATCATAATATCTATTGAATTTTGTGAACACATCATTTGAACCAACACCTTGAATTGATTGAACACTTGAAACAATTGACATTAATTAGTCGAAAAGATTCACGCGTATTTTCTTCCCTAAAAAAATATTCTTCCTTCTCAAACTTGAAGCTGATCTCCTCCATCCCTCAACAAATTATGAAGTCCAGCTCAATCTTTTTCTTCCTTATACAATGGAAGCTTTGATGTAGATGGCATCCCTTCTGGATCTTTTTGCGAGGGTAAATAGCGGCTCCTGCAAAGAAAATTAGTTCCTCTTGGCTTATTTATACGAGAGAGTGTCCTCCTTCAGTGGTTGTAGATTAGTGAAAATCTGCTTCAGCATTTTTTTTTTAATAATATCGACTATTTCCTTAATCACAAGTCTCACATGGCTCCAATGCCCATGGATTCAATAGTAACAGACAGTTCTCGATACTTGCGTTAGCCCTTTGATACAATAACTTGATAAAAAAAATTCATGCTACAATGTTTTATGAACAAATTTTGGTGGTTGCTTCATTTCTTTTCTTAAGAGTGGTGGGATCAACCTATGACTCTCCCTATGTGTTGGAAACCCATATAAACTGTTTTTCACAAGATTTTACTAGCAGCTAGGGAGATCTATCGTCAAGTTACCATAATTTGGGTATTAGTTGTTGTGCGAATGATATATGGTTTTGAAAAGTAGAGAGAGATATGTATCAATAATTACTTCCATGAATGGATTTTTACCACTTGTAAGTGATTTCAAGTCTAATAATTAAATAATTAAATTATTTCTATTAAAATTTTTAGTTGACTTTTTAGTTGTTATGTATTATTGGCAAATATAACTAGATTTAATATAAACTACATAATCTCTTAATTTGCTTCACTACAACACAAAGGGGGTTTTAAAACAATTTTTGGGTAAATTGTCTTAACTTGAGACAAAAGAAAACTTGTCTATTATCTTTAAGCAGATGTCTCAAATTAAATTGTCTTAAATATTGTCTCTATAAAGACAATATATAACACAAGCATTTTTGTCTCTCCAAAGACAATTTCATTTTTGTCTCTCTAGAGACAATAGTTGAGATTAAAGACATATTTTATTTAAAGAGACAATGTCTTTGATCCTAACTATTGTCTCTCTAGAGACAATAAAAATTACATTCAAAGATAATACAACATCACTTTTGTCTCTTTAGAGACAATATCAGATAATGAATCTAGAAAAATATCTCACCATTGAAATAAACCAATATTAAAAGTATTTAATTAAAAATAAACTACAATATTATGTATTAATTCATATTAGGACGCAGTGGAATTGAACCACCAACCTCCTTCTTATAAAGAAGATGCTCTTCCATTAAGCTAGCATCCTCTAAATAATTATGTGAGAGTTATTAAATAGTTAAAATAAAAATACATCCAGATTAAAATCACAACAACTGAAATTATATCAAAATCGCTCTCAAAATAAATTTAATAAAATAACTTTACAAAGTAGTCAAAAATATCAGTAAATTGAAAATAATACTTTTGACTGGAATGGTTGAAAACACAATAGCTAGATTTACATTAAAGTTGGACCAAAAATAATAAAACAACAAAAACCCTTGAAACACAAATATGCCAATAACTTTGAAAATAATATAGGCATGATGATCCTTTATTTTTGGTGGCTCCTTTACACTAATGGTGAAGAAAAACATCATCAACATCTAAAACCTAACTCAAGGTGGAAAAGAATAATACCTACTCTTGCTACTAGATATTTGGCATCGCCAAGCTGATGTTATACTAGTTAGTGTTGTGAGGAGTTTCTTGAATCAATTCAGTATTGGGATTTAGTCAAGGTTCATACTGCAAGTAGCTTGATGTCAGTCCAACTAGTTCAGTTGCATCTTCATTTGCATACTATCCATCTAAAGACAAGTCCATCAGCGCTAACACATTCTTCCCTCGTATAAAATATAAGGCCCACAACAACAGTTCCCATATCATAATTTCTGACATAATTTCAAATAACCATGGAGATTGGAATCTATAAGTATCATCAGAGAAACTTCAACCTATACTAGACATATATGAAAATGAGGGTAAAAGGTACCTGTTTTTCTATCTATCCCCAAGTATTTGAGGTGGAAACCAACAAAAGGAAGGAAATGAGTTTTCGTAAACAAGAACACTCAGGATAGATTTTTTAGGAAACTGCAAGAAACAAAGGTAATGCCAGGAAACAATTTTGAAAAACGTGAACAGAAGATCTTTTCATTGAGGTTATTTCCCTTCACCTCCGATAAAATATCTTATTTTTTTTACTTGAGCTTTCATGTTTTAGAGATATTTCTTTTGATCTAGTGAGGTAGGGAAGGATTAAAAAACCCTTTATTTCCTTCTTTCTATTTTTTCAAATAAAACATCTAAGAAATTAATGCAAAAACATCAGAAGGTCTCAAGAAATTGCCAGAAACAGTTGAGGCATTTCCAGCCTTTTGGAAATGATTTCTCGTATCTAAAATGATGAGCCTCATTATTGGGTAATTATATGGACCTTAACCCACCTCCTAGCTTAGTCAAATCAACTCTTCTCACAATTTATTAGATATTTTGATTGTATTTTGTTTAATGAGATGAGTCAAAATGAGATATTATGCCTAGTGGGTTAATTGTGCATTGATTGCAGGTTTGTGAGAGAAAATCATGGAATTTTGGCTAATTAAGGGTTGAAAATCGAATGAGACAAGGAGGAGAGATTTTAGGAGGAAGATACTTCTCATTGACTCCTCCCTCATTCGAATATTCCTCCATCAATCACACTAGCTCGAAGTATAAGCATCCAAGTCATGGAGATCAAATGGCAGTCGAGCAAGTGACAGTTAAAGAGCTAGTTTATCTCAAGTTTGGGAGTCGAGCCTCCCTAGATTTAAGGAATTCATTGAAAACTTCACTTGTATAAATAAATAGGCCTAGAGCCTCATTAGGATTCGAATTTTTGCTATAAAAACACTAGTCATTTTCGAGTTCAAGACTTGTGGAAGACATTGTTATGTAATTTTCTATTTTGATAATGAGAATGAGTAATTCCTTGATCCAACACTGAGTTCACTTAGAGTGATTAAGATCTTGGGTTAGGGCCCAACCCTAGTAGAAAAGGCTTCTCTTCTTGTATTTGTATGCTTAGATTGATTTCATAGATTAATGGTTGAATTGTCTTCAGAATTATTTCATTGCAAGTAGTGTAGATTTGATCAGTTTTCTTATTAGTTTGCTTCCATTTATGCTTTACTTCAGTAGTAGCTTATAAGAGATAAATTAAAATCAAAAAGTGGTCAGTAGGTGGTTTTGGCCTCACTCCTTCCTTCAAGGATCATGGTTTGAGGAAAGAACTCCCATGTAGCCCCAGAAAGATAGAATTCTACTTTCTCATGGAATTTAGGGTTTTCTGTACTTAGGCCAACATTTGATTGGTTTGAAATAGTAGGATTTAGTTATCATTTATTTTATCTTCAGTATTACATTAGATCTCTTCAATGTTCCATCTTATTATGCAAGTTTTCCTCGTGCATGAATTAGGCAGCTAGCTCATGAAATTCTATTTTCCTTAGATAATTGAAATTCTTCTTGTTTGCATAATTTTTGCGTAAATGTCCATGTATGATGCAGTGCAAGTGTTTTAGAAGTATAGAGAGATTTCATAGTCAGCACCCTCATCTCAACTTCATCCATCCATGATCATTCCTTTCTTTCACTAAAACCCTCACAAATTTCATCATTTCATAAGGAAACCTGTCCAAGCTTGTTGAGCAAATCCAACCATCTCCCAACTTTGGTTTTGAGTTATGAAGTGGTCCTAGGCACTCCCTTGCCTCATTTCATCCACCAAACACCTTCCCTAAGCCTTCCATCACCTTCAACACCCATCCTTTTTCTCTCAATTGTATCCTGTAGAAATACAGGGGATCTTGTAGGTTTTCAAGACATCCTGTAGAACACATTAGGATATCCTATAGGTTGACTTGTAGTGGCCTGTTTTGAGGAAGAATTGAGGAAAATGCCTCAAGGAAGCTAGCAAAGTGTCCCTACTTGTCTCCCAAGCCTTTTGGCCATTCACCATCATTGCTAAGCGACCTACCATATCACCAAAAGAGATTAGCTTTCACATTCTCACATAAGAAGAAGACAAGAAGAAAAACAAATTTATTTTATTCATTTACATGCACAATAGTAGAAGGTTTGATGGTTTGAATCTGCATGCTTAGGACAGTAGGATTGCATACATTTTTACCTAACATTCTTTTGAAGCAAGGCCTCTTAGCATTTAGTTAGAAAATGGTGTGTTTTAGCATTTGATTTCAGTTTTTTTCCTTACTGTAGTAAACGAGGTTTATTTTAGAGTAGATTTCCCTTTCCCTCGTTGGTAATAAAGCTTCTTTTGAATCCATAGAAGTCTGGTTTGGAAAGCCTTAATGGTCTATCGCTAGCTTATCAGTGACAAAGGGAAGGCCCATCATATTTACTTATGTATACAGCACTATCACCTCCAAGTTTGTATGAACCTTGGGTTCATAAAGTAAAATTGGTAACCCTAAGAGTTGTAGCATTCTTGCTGCAATACTGGCGCTCATCACTTTTTTGCGCCATTGCCAGGGAGGTGTCTGAGTAATATGTGTTTACTGCTTTCTTTCTTCCATTTCTTGTTTTTGATATTCTGCTATTAGCTTCATTTTTGAAAAATTACTTTAGATGGTTTTCTTTTCCATTCTGCTTTCTTTGCTTTCCTAAAGTAAGATTTCATTCAAGCAGTTAGTTTTCATTCAGTCTGCAATTTGAATTCTACAATTATTTTCAAATCTTGAAGAAGAAAAAATTACAAAACAAAAAAAAAACACTTCTTTCATGCCTCATAGGAATAGGGATAACTTAGGGAAATTTTTGCCAAATACCCCCACTACTTCGAACATCCAACCTTCCCTCTTCTTCGGTGGTTTTGAATTGGAGGAACCCTTAGGTGAACAACCATATACACTTGAAGAACCTACAGGGGAGAATAAGAAGAAGAACCCATTCCAACTGGCCCAATGGCTGAAAGTAGAAATGACAGAGGAAATAGAGAAAGAGTTGTGTAGAAATTCTCACTGTAGATCACTTGATAGTGCAATATACTAAAGAAAAATACTTGATCCACTTCTACAAACAATTATGCAGAAGCTTAATCGAATATGAAAAAGATCAATTGAACACATATAACTGATAAGAAGAAATCAATCACACATAACATAGAAGATATAACCAAGGGAAAGCATCAACCTAAAACCCCAACTCTGCATTATCATACAAGTGGAAATATAACCAGTATTACAAAAAGAATCATCTCAAAAGCTATCCTTCTCTCTTTCGAATACCTCTGCTGCTCATAGACAATCAAAGGCCTCTATCTAACCTCTGGTTTTCCCTCCAATCCTCCTATTTTTTGCGCAACTTTGATTGGAGTCTAGTGCAGCTACTTGTGTGAATTTGCCTCTTCACACACTCACTAACCTCTGATCCAACTACGCAATCTTGAAGGAGATAAATCCTCATCATGGATGAGGTCCCTTTATAGGAAAAATATTCATCCAAGTGATAGTACACTGTCCCTTCTCTGATCTCAACTAGGTCTTTGTCTGAACTGACATGCATGAGTTATTCATGAGAGAATATTCAGTTATCTAAAGTGCAGCAGTTATATGCAAGCATGCATTAACTAGTTGAACTCACATTAATTTAAACAAATTGTTTAAAGCAATCTAACTGGACTTGACTAAGTTAACTAAGCCAACTAATTACAACTCAAATTAGAACTCATCCTTATCTCTTTAACTAATGGATAAATTCCTCAATTAATGGATAAACGGTTGCATGTCCTCACATAGACTTCATGTTTGATTTTTCACAACTAATTAACTCATGGAGAATTAATTAATTTATTTTCAAACAACTGTTAAGTTCAAATTCGAATTTTACTTCCTATTTCTAGTCCAGTGACTGAATAGGAATCCATCCTGAACTGCTAAAAATATAATGCTATTTTTAGCACTTCCATTTTTCATTCCTTGTTGCCGAAACTAGAAACATACTCTGATGTTGAAACTCTACTTACTTCTAACAAGTTCTCCCTCTCTGACCTCTGAGATGCTATAACACTCCATGCATCTCGCACCGTTGCACACCTTTATGTGCCATCCTGCATTGGTGCAACACTACTATGCCTCTCGCATTGTTGCAGCCCGCTAGCTCTACCAAGTGCTCGACTCCTACATTGTAGCTCTCTCTGCCACTCCATCCACATCTCTCTCTACCCAATCAGTCAGTCCTGCTACTCCTCATCAGGGCTCCTGTAGCAAAGTCAAATCAAGGAGGTTCAGTACCTCAAGGATCCTTCCCCCATATCAGCCTCCATGGGATGATCACTCCACATCGCCCCACCTCCTACCTGGACGTATGGCTTCATGTGATCCCTCTGCCCACCTGGCTCGAAATTTCCCCCTACTGGAGGTCTCTACATGAGTAGATGTATCTACTCAATCTCCTCTCAGCTTCTCTAGTTGTGGCTGCTCCAGAACCTCCTGAAGTTGCTTCACTAATCGTGGTTCCTCCACAATCATCTGAGACTTCTTTTGGCGCTGCATGTGGATGTTGGGTTGTGTTATATTCTTTCCACATAGTTAACAGGGGGTTTGAGGGGTACCCTATGTTAGGTTAGGCGGACCCACCTATGATTTTGTGCATGATTTTCGCACATGTTTTTTGGACGTGATGGTTTTTTGGTCCATGGTATTGGACGCGATGGTTTTCGCTCCTTGGTATTTGATGCTTCGGCATGTATAAATATGTATTGTAACATTGAAAGGAAAATAATGAAAAATCAAGCTGGTAGCCCCGGTTTTGGGATCCAGTGGGAAATCTCTGTGTATACGTGTTTTATGTGTTATGCTCTCGCATTTTTATTTTTCCTGTGATTTAGAATTCGTATGCAAGTAATTTATACGGAGTTTTAAACCTACTTTGGTATTCAGAGCTGTTTTGGCTTCAAGGGGACGCCTTTGTTGCTGAGGGGTTTCGCTCGGGCCTGTGGTAGACCCTGTTCAGTGGGAGATCTGCGAGATCGATTCTGGTGGTGAAAGAAGATGGCGAGCAACGGAAAGATAGAGATTTGAGAAGTTCAATGGTCAGAGTTTTGAGTTGTGGAAACTCAAGA
This sequence comes from Pinus taeda, assembly GCA_000404065.3. Taxonomy (NCBI): domain Eukaryota; kingdom Viridiplantae; phylum Streptophyta; class Pinopsida; order Pinales; family Pinaceae; genus Pinus; species Pinus taeda. The sequence continues at coordinate 93,786 of APFE030191598.1, forward strand.
TGGAGGATCTGTTGGTGGATAAAGATCAGTGGATCGTGGTAGATCCGGGTACTAAACCAACGGAGTGACCGATGAAGAATGGAAGAAGTTGGATCGGAAGGCGAAGAGCACAATACATTGTGTGTCTCAGATTTAGTATCGCTGAATGTATCAGGGGAAGCTACGATGAAGGTTCTGTGGGACAAGTTACAGACTTTGTACCAATCTAAGTGTTATATACCTAGGGGGGGTAATATGGGGTACCAAGGGAGGTACCCAAGGTAATAATGTAATAATGAGATGGGCCATAGTAATAAATAAGGTGGTTAACCCATATCATGTAAGGGACCACAAGTAGTTAGTAATAATGTAATGGGCCCATGGTATTAGTGGATGGTATGAGGGAACCATGGTAATGATCCATTGTATTGCATGTATGAGGCCTATATAGAGGCTAGAGACTCCACATGGAGGGATGTCAAGAAATATAGTCAAGGATTATTGTATGAACAGGCGTATGGCTTGTGGAGTGTTCTCCTTCCTTAAGGAGTGAATGTATGGTGTTGCCCTACCTTAAGGGTGTGATCAATAAAGAATCATTTCATATTATTCTTGGGTTTATTTGCATGATATTATATTTTCATATCAGATCTATAATATTTCCGGGTTAGATCTATAACAATTGGTATCAGAGCACTTTCTTGGGCAAATAAAGTGAATCATTTCTATCTATTTCAATCTTTTTATTCTTGGGTTTATTTATATTTTCATATGTTTTTGGGTTAGATCTACAACAAGTGGTATCAGAGCACTTTCTTGGGCAAAAAAAGTGGAATTTTTTTTTGTTACTTTTTGCAAGATTTCGGGGGCGTCGAGTTTATAGATCAGATCTGTATGTTTTGGTGCAAGATCTACAAAAAATAATTGCATATCTGGATTCTATGTAAAAAAAATACCCGATATCAAAAAAACAATCGGCTGAATCGGAGTCCAGGTGAAGGAGATATTGCTGATCTAAAAATCAATGGGGTTGCAGATAATTTTTCAGGGCAGCGAGTTTACGGCACAGATCTGGACGTATTGGTGCAATATCTGCAAAATCTAATTGGCGATCTGGATTCTTTGTGAAAAAATACCCAATTTCAAAAAACAATTCAGTTGAATCAGAGCCCGGATGAGGGAGATATCGCTGATTTAAAATCAGCTCTTTTTGTAGAAATTTTGATGACGGCAGGAGAGTTGCAGCACAGATCTGAAATTCCAGTGCCTGGATCAAGATTTCTATCACATGGGTAGATGAAGAATGATTATTCCATTTCTAAAAATAGGTCATAATAAGGATTCTGATCAATATTGACGAAACTATGACAATTTCAAATTTTCGCCAAGTCAGCGAATTTTTTCTCAAAACCCTCTTCATGACGACTCTATATTTTACAGGAAAAGATGATGGTCCTACTATTGAAGAATTCATAAAAAAATACAAGTCCACATATGGGACATATTGGAAGCTTCCAATGCTGTTTAATATGAGAGATGAGGCTCAAAAATGGAATTCATCACTTGACTACGAGCAGTTGATCACACTTTCAGATGCAAAATTTGAAAAAATCTTTTTGGACAAATGGTCTCGGGCTAGAAAAAAGGAGAATGAGACACATAAGGGGTTAATTGTTACGGGTGTCTCCTTACTGTAGGTTCATGGATTGATTCAGAAAGAGAAGATCATTGTTTCTATCAATCCTAGTGGTAAACATAATTTTATCAATGTTAATTTGGCAAAAAAATTGCAAGTCCCATCAAAACATATTGAAAATACACAGGTTGATGATAAGGATGTTCAAATTTATAAGGATTTGAAAGTTTCTATGGATAAGTATGTGTTTCATGGTGATTTTTATGCTTCAGATATGGATAACATGGATGTTGTTTTGGGATACCCTTGGATGGAATTAGTGGGTACTATAAATATTAATGTGCAGAAGAAATTCCTCAAGCTCTGGTATAAAAAGAAGAAAATTACATTATAGGATATTTCCATTAATAAGAAGGTAGAGTCCAAGGAGGTTGAAGCAGAAGATGTTACAAGGACTGACATATCAGATGATGAGTAGTTGATGGTTGACAATCAAACACAAACAGAGGCTGAAGCCGAAAAGGTAACAGGTGTTGACACATATGATGAGGGTTCAGTGGTTAAAGTCATATTGGAAAAGAAGACACCACAACAGGCACCTCAACAAGGTGAATTAAAGAAAAAGACACTGTGGGTTAAAACTTCAACATATCATCACCCACATCACCCCGCAAGACAACCATCAAGACGGAAACCAAGTAGTCACAACCCCCGTATGACGGATAGCGAGGAGCGAAGATCCACCTACTACACATCAACACAGAAGAGCTGCCACGGTCAACTTCCATATCAAGCGAGCGGGGCACCAGCGAGATCGAGGGTTCACCTTTCTCTTGGATGGCTAGATGCACGTGCATGGTACCAGTGGACTACTCTTTTGAGTAGATCTTATTATTTGTGTTCTTCCCATGTTTTCGGGACGAAACATGCTTCGGGGGGTGGAATGTTATATACCTAGGGGGGATAATATGGGGTACCAAGGGAGGTACCCAAGGTAATAATGTAATAATGGGATGGGCCTTAGTAATAAAAATAAGGTGGTTAACCCATATCATGTAAGGGACCACAAGTAGTTAGTAATAATGTAATGGGCCCATGGTATTAGTGAATGGTACGAGGGAACCATGGTAATGATCCATGGTATTGCATGTATGAGGCCTATATAGAGGCTAGAGACTCCACATGGAGGGATGTCAAGAAATATAGTCAAGGATTATTGTATGAATAGGCATATGGCTTGTGGAGTGTTCCCCCTAGGTATATAACACTAAGTCTCTGGTGAATAAACTATTCCTGCGGAAAAAGATATATAACCTGAGGATGAAAGATGGAGACTCGGTGACAGAGCATCCGAATGCGTTTAATACTGTGGTAAGTCAGTTATCATCTATTGATATTAAAATTTCAGATCAAGATAAGTGCATCAGTTTGTTGTGTTCTCTACCAGATTCGTGGGATAGTCTGGTTATTGAAATAGGTAGCAATGCAACTGCTTTGTAGTTTGATGAAATAGTCTTAGCCTTGCTGACGGAGGAGATGAGATGGAAAATTATGGACAACCAGAATGGTGATGCCTTGTCTATACGAGGACGGTCCAGAACAGAAATAAAAATAAGTCATCGAGTGGGAGACCTAAATCTAGAGGGAGATCTAAATCTTCAGGAAAACCTATAAAGGTGGTGTGTTGGAAATGCGGAAAGGAAGGGCACTTTAGAAGGGAGTGTAAATATAAAGCTTCTGATAAAGGAAAGGGATCTGATGATGCTCCTTGTGTAGAGGTGAAAACCATCTCAGATGAAGGTGGGGATGTGTACTTGGCTTCTTCAAGTACACATGTAGATCATGCGGCATGGTTGATTGACTCAGGTGCATCCTTTCACTTCACTCCCCATAGAGAGTTGTTCTGCGAGTATGAGAAATACGATGGTGGTGATGTCTTCTTAGGAGATGATAGGAAGGCTAGAATCATTGGTCGCGGAAAAGTAAAGTTGAAGTTGCAAGGTGGAAGGGTTAGAACCCTTCCGGGGGTTCTGCATATTCCTGCATTGGCTAAAAATCTGATTTCTGTAAGCAAGTTGGATGATACAAGTGTAAAGACAGTGTTCAAGAAGGATACCTGCAAGATGGTTCGAGGAGCACTGGTATTGATGCGGGGAGTTCGGATTGGAACTCTATACAAGCTGCAAGGTAGCATTGTTTTTGACGGGTGCAATAGTTCTATGGTTCCTGAAAATGGAGCAGAAAATATAGTGGTCTCTGGAGAGAAGACCAT
>APFE030191601.1:9055-34911 GCA_000404065.3 Pinus taeda
AGCTGACATTAGACAATAACCTGAAAGTGCTGCTAGAAAAAGGTCTAAATTTCGCTTTATCTCAAGCCAAAATTCTTGTTAATTATATCATAAGCAACATTGAAGTCATCATCAAAAACACAGATCAAAATGTTGCAGAAGAAATAAGACAGGACATGGCCAGAATTCTCAGAAATGCCAGACCACCTCCTAACAACATCTCCAAATAAGAATCCAAAGCTTTAAAAAAACATCAAGAAAAACAAAAACATCATAATTTTAAAAGCAGACAAAGGAAATGCCACTGTTATTATGGATAGGGCAGACTATGATTATAAGATGGAAGAACACCTTAACAAGAGTGGCTACTATAGAGTTCTTAACAAGGACCCTAGCAGCAAAATTCTTCAACAAGTTAGTAACGAAATCAAAAACTCATCTCTTGATTCAATCATTAAGAACAGGTTAATCCCTAATAACGCCATCATCCCCAGAATATATGGTGTGCCTAAAATCCACAAATCTGGAGTTCCATTGAGACCCATAATGAACACTATAGGATCACCCACTTACTAGTTAGCAAAATACCTTGCCAACAAACTTAGACCTTTATCTGGTAACACCCTGTCACGGGGAATCAGTCGATCTTGCGGACAAGACAGACCTTCCTAGAATCTAATGAAGACCTAATGACAAACAAACCAACCAAACACTATCTTTCTCTAAATGCGCTTTATAAATGATGGGAAACAAGTGTGTTTAAGGGCCTACCTCAAGTCCAACGCAAGTTCAGAGATGCCTTCGCTTCTTTGATCCAAGTAAGTTCCTTTATCGCAAACCTGCAAGCACAAACAAGGCAAACAATTAAATAGCACCTGAATATCCAATATTATAAAACATATTTAACATGAAAGTCAAGGAGTCCATGAAACAAATAGCATAAGATACTTGTTGAGAAAAATGAGCTTGATTGTATTAATTCAAAAGAAAAGAACCTTACAACCTTTCCCTTGACGCTGTACAAACTCCTTCCAGGGTCCAACAAGGAGTCTCCTCTACTTTGAAAAGCTTCACTCACTCCCTAATAGGGCCAAAAAGGTATGTGGTCTCTCCTCTTAAGCTCAAATAGGAAGTCTTGATTTCACTAGCATTACCCTCAAAAGTTCAGCTTCTAGCCCCCCTGGCCACTGACCCAATGCCTCAATTTATAGTGCAATGGAGATCAGTTACCAGCTCCTCCTTCAAAGGGATAGAGTCCTCCTTCAAAGGGATAGCTCCTCTCAACAAGGGATTAGTTCCTCCTATGATGGGATGCATGAACCACTTGGAGCGAACAATCCACGTAACAAATGCTTCTAGAAAACTCTAGAATTAACCCAAGATGAGTTTTTTAAGATAAAAATTGTGCCTTTTGACTTTTACAGGGGTACGCACCCTCCCCTTTACATACAGAGCGTATAAGTACGCAGATATCTTGAACAAAAGGTGTGGGCCCGCAGGAAAAGCTAAGAGAAAGTGCGGAACCAGAGTTATATTGCGTTTTTGATATCTTTCTCTCTTTTCTCAAGCTTGTTTTGAAGAGCTGAGGTTTAAGACTTGCTTAGGAAGCTGGTATAGGTGATGATAGGCCTACACCGACTGCAAATAAACAAGGTGACGATATTTTTGTGTAACAGGACTAATACTAAAAACCCATGGGATTATAAACCGACATGAATAATATTAAACCCAAGGGAATAAGATAAATGCAAGGTATGTAAACCCCAAGATAAATTATATAAACTCTTAAAAAACATGGTTGAACATTGTTGGTTTTCATATTAAGACAACATTTGTCGAAATGCGACATGAGACTAGGGTTGACCATAATAGATTTTCATACTGAGACAATCTTTGTCAAAATGTGATGTTGGACCATGGTTGACCATATTTAACCATGATTGACCATGGTTCTTTTTCATGTTGATGATGATTGACCAACCCAAGGTATATAAACCCTAAGATAAATATTATAAACCCTAAAATAAACATGGTTAACCGTGGTCGATTTTCATATTGAGACAATCAATGTCACAATGCGACATAGGACCGTGGTTGACCATAATTGAACATGATTTATTTTCATATCAAGACAATATTTGTTATAATGTGACATTGGAGCATGATTGACCATGGTTTATTTTCATATTGAGACAATATTTGTCACAATATGACGTTGGAACATGGTTGACCATGATTGATTTTACAAAAAATGGTTGACCTCCATTGACCATGATTGACCATGGTTGACGATGATATTATAAACCCAGTGGAATAATAAACCCAAAGGATCAATACTAAAAATCCAAGGGATTATAAACCAGAGGAAAAAATATTAAACCCTAAGGAGTAATATTAATCCCTAGGGATATGAACCCTTAGAGTAATAAACCCAAGGGATTGATATTATAGAACCAAGGGAATAATAAATGCAAAGGATTTATACTAAAAACCCCATGGATTATGAACCGAAGGGAATAAATATTATAAACCCCAAAATATATAATGTTTATCGTAATTGATGATCGTTGATTTTCATATTGAGACAATCTTTATCACAATGCAACATTGGATCATGGTTGGCCATGATTGACCATGATTGGCCATGATTGACCATGATTGGCCATGATTGACCAAGGTTGACCATGATTGATTTTATAAAAATTGGTTGATCATGTTTGACCATGATTGGCTATGGTTGACCATGATTGATCATTATTAATCATGGTTATCCATGATTGATATTATAAACCCAAGGGAATTATATTAAATCCAAGGGAATGAAATAAACCGAAATTATACAAATCCTAAGACAAAAATTACAAACCCTCAAATAAACTTGGTTTATCATGGTTTATTTTCATATTGAGACAATCTTTGTCGCAATACGACATTTTACCATGATCGACTGTGGTTGAATCCTTAAATTAATAATCCCAATGGATTTATATTATAAACCCAAGGGATTAATACTAAAACCCCAAGGGATTATGAAGCCAAGGGAATAATATTAAACCCAAGGGGTTAACATTATAAACCCAAGATATATAAACCCTAAGATAAATATTGTAAACCCTAAAATAAACATGGTTGACCATGGTTGACATTGGTTGATTTTCATATTAAGACAATCATTGTCAAAATGTGATGTTGGGCCATGATTTATTTTATAAAACATGTTTAACCATGGTTGACCATGATTAACCATGAAAGATATTATAAACCCAAGGGATTATTACTAAAACCAAAGGGATTATAAACCAAAGGGAATAATATTTAACCTAAGGGAATAACATAAACCCAACATATATAAACCCCAAGATAAATAATATAAACCCTTAAATAAACCTAGTTGACCATGGTTGATTTTCATACTGTGACAATCTTTGTCAAAATGTGACTTGAGACCATGGTTGACCATAGTTGACCATCGTCAACCATGATAAAAACCCCAACGGATTATGAACTCAAGGGAATAATATTAAATCTAAGGAATTAATATTTTAAACCCAAGGTATTTAAACCCTAAGATAAAAATTGTAAACCCTAAAATAAACATGGTTGACCATGGTTGACATTGGTTGATTTTCATATTGAGGCAATCATTGTCACAATGCGACATTGGACCATGATTGATTTTATAAGACATGGTTAAACATGGTTGTCCATGATTAACCATGGTTAACCATGGTTGTCCATGATTTATCATGCTTGACCATCATTGATATTATAAACCCAAGAGATTAATACTAAAAACACAAGGAAAAAATATTAAACCCAAAGGAATAATATGAAACCTTAGGAATATGAACCCTTATATTAATAAACCCAATGGAATAATATTAAACCCTAGGAATATGAACCCTTAGATTAATAAACCCAAGGGATTGATATTATAGACCCAAGGGAATAATAAACCCAAAATATTTATAGTAAAACCCCAAGGGAATAATGATAAACCCTAAAATAAACATTGTTGACCATAGTTGATGATGATTGATTTTCATATTGAGACAATCATTGTCACAATGTGATGTTGGACCATGGTTTTCCATGGTTGACCAAGCTTGATTTTCATATCGACACATTCTTTATCACAATGCAACATTGGACCATGGTTGACCAAGGTTGATTTTCATATTGAGACAATATTTGTCACAATGCAACATTGGATCATGGTTAGCCATGATTGACCATCGCCATGACTGACCATGGTTAAGCATGATTGATTTTATAAAAAATGGTTGACCACATTTGACCATGATTTACCATGGTTAACCATGATTAATCATTTCTGGTCATGGTTGGCCATGATTGGTATTATAAACCCAAGGGAATAAAAAAAGTCCAAGGCATACAAATCCTAAAACCAAAATTATACAACCTTAAATAAACTTGATTTACCATGGTTGACCATGGTTGAGTTTCATATTGAGACAACCTTTGTCGCGATGTGACGTTGTATCATGGTCAACCATGGTTGAATCCTTAGATTAATAAACTCAAGGGATTGATATTATAAACCCAAGGGATTAATACTAAAACCCTAAGGGATTATGAAGCCAATGGAATAATATTAAACCCAAGGGATTAACATTATAAACCCAAGGTATATAAACCCTAAGATAGATATTGTAAACCCTAAAGTAAACATGGTTGACATTGATTGATTTTCATATTGAGACAATCATTGTCACAATGCGACGTTGGGCCATGATTGATTTTATAAAACTTTTTTAACCATGGTTGACCATGATTGATATTATAAACCCAAGGGATTAATACTAAAAACCTAAGGGATTATAAACCTAAGGGAATAATCTTTAACCTACGGGAATAACATAAACCCAACGTATATAAACCCCAAGATAAATGTTATAAACCCTTAAATAAACATGGATTACCATGCTTGATTTTCATATTGAGACAATCTTTATCAAAATGTGACATGAGACCATGCTTGACCATGGTAGATTTCCATACTAGGACAATCTTTGTCACAATATGATGTTGGACAATGGATGACCATGTTTAACGATGATTGACTATGGTTGATTTTCATATTGATCATGGTTGATTTTCATATTGACTATGACTGGTTTTCATATTGAGACAATCTTTGTCACAATGCAACATTAGACCATGCTCGACCCTGGTTGAACCCTTAGAATAATAAGTCCAAGGGTTTGGTATTATAAACCCAAGAGAATATCATTGTAAGGAAAGAAAACATTACATATTGTATAACAAAGAAAAAATGTCAAAGAATTTTTCATATAAACATCTTAATTATCGTATTATACATGTCAAAATATGTTTCATAAAAAACAATATGTCCAAAAAAATATTTACATCAAATAAAATGAACAAAAAACATATTCAACCAAATTACTGTCCGTTTGTCTTATGTTACTTTAATGCTAATAAGATATATACTTAGTTTTATGTCCTAGTTTTTTTTATCTCCCAATTTTTAATGTGGATTACATAATAAGTACAAATTTTCTAATGTTAATTACATAATTGTACCACTTTTCTAATTGTAATACATTATATGTATAAATTTTCCAAATATTTCTCTTATATGTATAATTAAATTTATATCAATAAAATTTAATAAATTATGATTATATAATATTGGGTTATATCATTGTTTAATTTTAATTTTCTAAATAAAATATGAAATGAAATTTATGAATACTTTGGGCAATTAAGAAAAAATAACTCTATGACTACTCGCATGAAAACGATTACAATTCTGTAAAAAGAATTTTGAAACTCTATGAAGAAAGAAAAAAAAACCTCCTTTCTGCATGCCTTGTTAAGTTTCAACAATCGAGAGATAAGATTTTCTATATGTGCATGGCCTTAATTTTCTAGATGCTCACTTTTAACATGGTGGAGAATTTATGTTAGTTAAACCTATTTAACGTCGTTGCTCTTGGCATAATATTCTAATATACTCCCAACAATATTTTCGATCTATTTATTCTTTAATAGGTTACTTAACTTTTTCAACATGTTAACTTAAATGAAATATAAAGTAAAAAATTATTATAATTTTTCTAAACCACTTAAATTTCATTTAAATTAATAAATTATTGAGCACTTACATGTTATAAATTTTATAGTAAATTTAAAATTGCAGAATCAATATATCAAAATTTTAATTTGAATTATTTTCAAACTAACATATCAATTATTTATACTATTAAATAAATAAACACAAAAAAAAAATATTTTAAAAAACATTAAATATTTATTTTAACGTTATAAAAAACATTTTAATATTTATCTAACATAATATAATAAAATAATTATATAATAAAATTATTGAATTATTTAGAATAAAAAGAACATGTATTTGAACGAATCCAAGTAGATGTAGAGGTTGACCAATCATGAAATGCATTAAAAGAACATGTATTTGAACGAATCCAAGTAGATGTAGAGGTTGACCAATCATGAAATGCATTAGGTTGATTACAAGTATGGATAAAGTGCCAAAAAAAATATGGATGAAGTGCAAACCTTCATCCTAAAAATTGATTGTACAATTTATCTATATGTAACTGAGTGTAGTGTGGTAATATACATCAGTAGAAAATGATAAATTAGTGACTAGTCGACTAAAAAAGTTAGTCACCTGAACTTTTGCAATTGAAATACTACAAAAAATGATCAATCTTAAGTGACCCAACTAAAAACGGCTAACATAAATCACTAATTTCGTCTCAAGTTAAAATATATGACTATCTAATAAGAAATACAACTAAAAATGACTAACTTGAATGACTAATTTAGTCTAGGAACAAAAATATGGCCTACTACAATAATATGAATCAATTGTTTATGTTAGTCATTTTAATTGTGTCAAGCAATTTAAACTTACAAGTGATAGAGGATTGAAAGATTGTTAACGATTGACTTAAAAGTTATCATTCCTTAAACACTTCTTCATCCTCACATGGTGTATAGCTAAGCCAACTTTGCAATATTTTATCTCTAATAATTTGTAATTTTAAAAATATATATATATATATTTTTTTCATAAAAAAATCATAGTTTTATGTATTTTTAAAAATCTATTCATTGAATCTAATTGGATCTACTTCCAATTTGATATGAATTTCAAGAGAAATTTTAACTTTTAAGACTATAATATCAAATAGAAACTACTTTAATTTCATATTAACTAGCCTAGATCCATCATAACCACGGATCTATCAAGCACTTAGAGGGATCCAATCTCTCGAGGTGCAAACTTCCTTTTTTAGTGCAAAACTTGAGGAAAGTTTTGCACCTAAAGATATTGGATCCCTCTCGGCACTTGATAGATCTCGGTTTAAGATGGATCTAAATTGGTTATATAATACTATATTTGTATTTGTGTCTCTTTTATATTCCCTCTCTCTATCTCACCCCAAAAACATGACACACTCTCCCTCCCCCTCTCTTCACTCTCTCTCTCTCTTCTCATTCCCTCCCTCTCTATCATTCTCCTTCTCTCTATTGCCTTTGCTCTCCTCTCTACCTCACTCTCTCTCCATGAATCCCTTGTCACCCTTCTCTCTCTCTCCACATGTCTCCCTCTATGTTTTTCTTGTTCCCACCCTCTCTTGCCCCCTTCAATTCCATATCTCTCTCCTCATTTCTCTCTTCCTTCCTCTCACTCCCTTCTCTCCCACCTCCCTCTATCTATCACCCCCTAATCACTCTCTCTCTTCTATCCAACTCTATCACTATCTGCCTCCCCCTCTCCTTCTCTCTCCCCCCTCCATCTCTGTGCCTCCATCTCTCTCCCTTCCCCTTCTCTCCCTATTTCTCTCCTCCCCTCTTCTCTCTCTTCCCTCCTCTCCTCTCTCCCTCACTCTCTCTCCATATCTCCCTTCTTACTCTCTATCTCTCTATGTCTCTATTTTTTCCTCCCTCTCTCCCCCCTCCAACTCCATCTCTCTCTCTCTCTATCTCTCCCTCTATCCTTCTCTCTCTTCCATCTTCTCGCTCCCTCTCTCCCACCTCACTCACTCTCTCTCTCTCTCTACCCTCCAACTTTTTCACTATCTCCCTCCCTCTATCCCCCATCTCTCTCTCTCTCTCTCTCTCTCTCTCTCTCTCTCTCTCTCTGCGCTCCAACTTTTTCACTATTTTCCACCCTCTCTCCCCCTCTCCCCAACCCCCAAATCTCTCTTAAATTTGATCACATTATATCGTGTTTCAGAAACTATCTAAATTAAGAAAACTTAATTTGTTGTAAAAAATTAAACCTATATTTTAGACCAATCATGTCAAAGAAAATAACATCATGAAAAACTAAAAAAAAATCATGTGCTATATTTATTCTATTATTGCTAGTCACTTTGCTTGCTCTCATCCCTTGGATCCTTAGCTAAAGTGGATATATGTTGGTTCTTTATATGTATTTAGCTAAGATGGATCTATATGGTTCTTTAACCAAGAAAGATCCATCTTAGCTTAATTTTATTAAAACCATAATTTAATTTTTATTGGTATATTTTTAGTGGTCGTGAAGATAAAGGGTTTAGATATATCTCAAATTGTAACATTTTCCCTTTTAGATTCAATGTAAAAAATGTTATAAAATTAAATGAATATAAAATATTTTTACTATGAAATAAGTTATGGTTTTTTGGCATCTGGTATTGATAAGCCATGGTATTGTGACAAAACCTATTTACAAGTTAATATCCATGGTTAACAATCTTGTCATATTGTTATAAAATATGTTGACTGTAGAAAAAGTTATGATTTTTAGGCATGTGGCATTAATAAGCTATGGCATTGTAACAAAGCTTATTCACATGCACATAATATCAATGGCAAAGTGGGGGTGAATACTCATGGTTAAGAATCTTATCATAGTGTTATAAAATATTTTGATTGTGAAATAATTTATGTTTTTTGAACATGTGATATTGATAATCCATGGTATTGACCCATTATATTGTAACAAAGCCCATTTTTTACAAGTTAATAATATAAGAATCTTGTCATATTGTTATAAAATATTTTGATTGTAAAATAATTTATGTTTTTTGAATATGTGGTATTGATAATCCATGGTATTGTAACAAAGCTTATTTTTTACAAGTTAATAATATTTATTGTAATGTGGGGGTGAATATCCAGGATTAAGAATCTTGTCATATTGTTATAAAATATTTTGGTTGTGAAATAAGTTATGGTTTTTGTGCTTGTGGTATTGATAAGCCATGGTATTGTAACAAAGGCTATTCACAAGCTAATAACAAAATCAAAATATAACAAATTGTATTTTATTATTTTCATTAATTTAACTTTTTATTATTAATTGAGCCAATAATTAAATGTTTACACTCATCCCCATATCACTTGTAACTTCTTCTTCCTCTTTTTAATTTAGCCTCTAACAAAAAAAAATCTTATTAAAAAAAATCATTTAACCCAATTATGATTTATATCTTTTAATATTTCTTTTAATTTTTCCATAATAAATATTTTTTTCCTTTTTCATTTGAAGTTTAGCTTTGGGTTCAAGTAAAATGTTCACAAGTTAAAGCATTACATTTTAGCACTACATTTTACTAGATATCTGTGTGGAAGTGCAAGAATAAATATTTATTTTCTTTTTCATTTCAAGTTTAGCGTTGGGCTCAAATAAAATGTTCACAAGTTACGACTATCTTGATATGGTCTGGAAGTATCTCAACAGGGTTCAAATGTTCACAAATTTTGGGAGCTAGGAAGACCTTTCTAGTAATGGGGTAATTGGTGAAAGGCCACTAAAATCCAAACTATGTGGATAACTGGAGATAGATATGTAGGGTTGGGATAAAGGCAGTCTGGATCGGACTTTGTGAAATCCTTTCTTGGAGGTGAAACATCCCTATGCTGGATCTCTCTCTCAAAACCCTAGTTCCATCACCCTTATGCAATTTTCTTGTTTTAGTTGGCTTGAACAATTTATGTGTGGAGAGATGGGTCTCACTTAACATGAATATTCCCATTTTGATAGATCATACGTTTGTAGTTGCAGATCTACAATTAACTCTATGCCTTTATAAACACCCTTATGCAATTTTCTTATTTTAGTTGGCTTGAACAATTTATGTGTGGAGAGAAGGGTCTCAGTTAGCATGAATATTCCCATTTTGATAGGTCATACTTTTGTAGTTGCAAATCTAAGGTTAACTCTATGCCTTTATAAAAGTTGGTCGACTCAACCAAGCAGTGGGCACTCAACTTTATTTGAATGGAGGTGGATTAAATAGGTGAAAATATGTGGAATTATTGTAAATGCTTTAGTTAAGGTTTCAGGTTCCTTTACATGTGTTAATTGTTTATCTTCAGTTTGGGTAATTTTTTACATTCAAAATTGTCAAATATGTAGGAAATTACTTTACAAATAGCTTATATGAGAAAAAATGTCTTAATATAACATGTAAACTTCATATTAGTTACAAGTGATGCTATTGTATCTTATTGTGAATATGTTCATTGTATAACTTCAGTCTGGGTAATTTTTTACATTTAAAATTGTCAAATATGTAGAAGTTTCATGACACTTAGCTTGGATGAGAAAATGTGTGTATTAATATAACATGTAAACTTCATATTACTTACATGTGATGCATATTGTATCTTATTGTGCGTATGTTAATTGTATAACTTCAGTCTCGTTAATTCTTTACATTTATAAATTGTCAAATATGTAGAAGTTACATTACACATAGATTAGATGAAAAAAACTATCTTAATATAACATGTAAACTTCATATTACTTACAATTGATGCATATTGTATCTTATTGTGCATATGTTAATCATATAACTTTAGTGTGCGTAATTGTTTTATATTTGAATGTTTCAACACAAAATGTGAACTACTTAACAACCCGAACTTGGAGCAACTAAGAAAACTCTTTAGCGAAAACTCAAATTTATACGATTGTTATTAATATTATATACATTTTTTTATATCTTTATGAGATTTAATAACATTCTCGTTTCCAAAGACGACACGACATGAACAAATTGTATTAAAAGAAATTTCCACGCAATTATTTGTAACTTCCATGAACGTTCACAGATGACTTTATAATTGAATGTAGTATTGTGCGACTATTTAAAGTATTTTATGAAATTTTTTAGGTGGAAACATTGAACCATCTTTGACCCTTGACCTCTAACTTTTCAATAGCAGATATATGTAAAAACATCCCCCAACATAACTCTTTTTTCCCTTAATTTATAACCACGCACTCACCCCACACTTTGGGCTTGGCATTTTACACTATTCTTGATGCTAGCATATTAATAAATATGATAATATTTACATTAAATTATGTATTTTCAAAGATTTCCTTTAGGTGTTTAAGGGATTTTCTAGGTAGATATGATATAAAAATTTTTAATTAAAAAATGAAATGGCCTTAATTTTGAATTTTCTCAAAAAATTTACAGCTAGATCATATTCTAACCAATTTTTTTATATAACATAAAATATCTAATTTTTTGGTCAAGATCGTATAGAAATTAAGGTTTTGGAGACTATTAAGATAGCTCGCACACAAAATTGCTTTAAGTGATTATGATAAAGTCTCACCTTAAATCTTATTCAACTTGAGACATTATTGGGTACTTGTTTGTTTAGGAATGACCATCCTTGACATAAGGACTTCTTAACTACAGTTATCTAACATGGTCACTCGTTATTTTTAAACCCACATGAGCAACTGTAATTATATTTTTGGAGACTATTAAGATAACTCCCACACAAAATTGCTTTAAGTGATTATGATAAAGTCTCACCTTAAATCTTATTCAACTTGAGACGTTATTGGGTACTTGTTTGTTTAGGAATGACCATCCTTGACATAAGGACTTCTTAACTACAGTTATCTAACATGGTCACTCGTTATTTTTAAACCCACATGAGCAACCGTAATTATATTTTGGAAGATCACTCATTATTGTTAGACCCACATGAGAAATTGTAATTATCTTGGAAAGATGAGAAAGAAAGAAAATTAATTTTAACACCCACAAGGCTAAATATATCATATGAGACCACTTTTAGAGTGAAAAACTTGAAAGAAAGTATGCACCTCAAGAGATCTAATCCTCTTCAAAATGGATCTATATTGTTTCTATATATGCATATAGCATGTGTAACTTTTCACTTTTAAAACTGTATTTTTAATGCATTAATGGATACAATGCCTTGAACTTGGATTCTTTAAAGTACACCACATAAATTTACAAGTCCAAAAAATCTTTGCTAGACAAAATTTAAATTTAAATTTAAAACTGGAATTAATGGTTGGCTCCAAATTAATTTTAAATTTTTAAAAGTAGATAGCTAAGATTTTAAAACAAACCCCCTTCTTTATGTTGGAATTTGATGGCCACTAGAGCCATTTTCTCCATGAAATTACATTTTTATGTAGAGAGGTGCTCTACACCCTAATGTGGGGGTAGATGTAAACACGTAAACATGTAAACCTAAATCTAATGTTTAACATTTAACATTATCAATTTAATGTCGACCCTATTTAAAAATCAATCTAATTATTATTATGTATAAACACAATACAAATATAAAATATAAAGTGGTTTAAAAACACTTGGAAAAGAGGTATGGTAAATAAATAAATATAAAACAGGTATAAAGAGGTATGCTAAATGAATAAAAATATATCAAATAGGATTAGAAATCAACATCTAATTATATACCAAGACTATGGGCCAAAACCATGGTAAATAAAAGAGATATGATAAATAAATAAAAATCTTAATAAACTGCGTATGGTAAATAAATAAAACTTCTTTATATATTTACTCCATAACGTCTTTCTACTCACTAGCACTCAAAAAAGTGGTTTTAATTAGGTCAATCCTATGAGCCAAATACCATGGGCCAAATTATTATTAATACCATGCAATAAAAACATTATTAACCCCTAATTATATATTTATTATTATTATTATTATTATTATTATATGATTATATTATTATTATTAAATGAAATTTGAATATTATTAATACAATATTAATTTTTAATATCCTAATATATATTAAATATAATTATAATATATTAACTCTAGATATATAGGGAGGGAAAAAAAAAGACTTTACAATGAATAGGGGGGGAAGTGATAGGGAAGGATGGAGATAAAACTAAAGGAGAGGGGAGAGGATGAAGGAAGAGAAAGAGAAGAGGGAGAGGAGTTGGAGGTGTGAGAGGGTAGAAAGGGTAAGAATGAGAGGAGGCAAATATGGAGGGGGAAGAGAGATAAGGAGAGAGGGAGGGAGATAGTGAGAGGATTGGGGAGGTGGAGAGAGAGAGAGAGAGAGAGAGAGAGAGAGAAGAGAGAGAATGAGGGAAGGGAGAGGAAGGTAGGACATAAAGGGAGACAGAGGAAGGATGAGAGAGAGGAATTTCAAGAGGGGAGGAGAGAGGGAGGGATATAGAGATGGAGTTGGAGTTGGAGAGGGAGAGAGTGAGGGAAGAAGAAAGACATAGAGAGTGAGAAGTGGAGAGAGAGAGGGAGTGACAAGGGAGAGATAAAGAGAGAGTGTGTATGTTTAGGGGTGATATAAAGAGACAAAGAAGGAGAGATAGAGAGATGAGGGGAGAGAATGAGAGAGGGAGGGATATAGTAACATAGTTGGAGAGGGAGAGAGAGATTTTGATGGGGGAAGAGAGAATATTGGAGGAAAAAGTGAGTGAGCGAGAGAGAGGAGAGGAAGGGAGAGAGAGGAAGAATGAGAGACATGAGTTGAGAGAGAGGAGGAGAGTTATGGGGTAAGGGAGAGGATTGGAGGTGAGAGAGAGAGAGATATGGGGGAAGAAAGGAGGTAGGAGAGAAAAGGAGAGAGAGGAAGCATGAGAGAGTAGACTTGAGAGAGAGGAGGAGAGAGGGAGGGATAGGGAAATGGATTTAGAGGGGTAGAGAGGGAGGGAAGAAGAAATAAATAGAGAGAGGTGGATAGAGAGAGGGAGTGACAAGGGAGAGATGTGGAGAGAGTGTGTATGTTTGGGGGTGAGATAAAGAGACAAAGAAGGAGATATGGAGAGAATGGGGGAGAGAATGAAAGAGGAGAGAGAATGAAAGAGGAGAGAGGGAGGGATATAATACACATTTTGGAAGGGAGAGAGAGAGAGGAGGGTGGGAGAGAAGGGGGAAAGAGAAGGGAGAAGAGAAGTATGTGAGATAGTGGAGAGAGGTGGAAGAGAATGGATTGGACGGGGAGAGAGGGGGAGCTAACGAACACTAGAGAGGAAAGGTGGAGAGAGAGAGAAAGCGGAGTGAATAAGGAGATGGAAGAGAGAGGGAGAGAGACACAGGAGGGAGAAAGATAGAAGTGGGGGAGAGGGATAAGAAGGGGAAAGAGAGAGAGAGAGAGGGAGAGGGAGAGGAGGGAGGGATAGATATATAGATTGGAGAAAGATAGTGTATGTTTTTGTGGTGATATAGAGAGGCAACGTGAGATGGAGATATAGATGGAAAGTGAAGAGAGGGAAGAAGAGAGAGATGGAGAGAGGGAGGGAGGGATAGAGATATTGATAGATATGAAGTGAGAGAGTGTGTGTTTGAGGCGTTGAGATAGAGAGATAAATAAGGAGAGATGGAGGGAGATATAGATATAGATGGAGGGAGGGGAGCTGGAAGAATATTTCTGGCACTAGATGCATTGATTTCAGTGTAGATCATGATATCTAATCCTATTTCATTGGTTGCATTAGATGCATTTATTTTAACATAGATGTTGATTTCTAATGATATTTCATTGCTTGCACTATACGTGTTGATTTCAATGTAGATTATTTCTAATCCTATTCTATTGCTTGCACTAAATGCATTGATTTAAGTGTAGATGGTGATTTCTAATCCTATTTGATTGCTTGCACTAGATGCCTTGATTTCAATGTAGATGTTGATTTCTAATGATATTTGATTTTTTGCACTAAATGCATTGATTTCAGTCTAGATGATTTCTAACCCTATTTGATTTCTTACACTAAATGCATTGATTTCAGTGTAGATGGTGATTTCTAATCCTATTTGCTTGGTTGCACTAGATGCATTGATTTCAGTGTAGATGGTGATTTCTTATCCTATTTGATTGCTTGCACTATATGCATTGATTTCAGTGTCGATGTTGGTTTATGGTCCTATTAGTTTACTTACACTAAATGCATTGATTTGAGTGTAAATGCTAATTTCTAATCCTATTTGATTGCTTGCATTAGATGCATTGATTTTTGTGTAAATGTTGTTTTTTAATCTTATTTGATTTCTTACATTATATGCATTCATTTTATTGTAGATGTTGATTTCTAATTTGATGTAATTGGATGTATGATGGTACATTAATTTTAAAGTGATTGGATTAACATTGTGCATTTATTTTAGTGTAAGCACAAAATATTTTCTACAATGTACATTGATTTTTGTCTTATAGTAATTCAGCCTATTAATATTGGAGAGAAAGAGAGACAAGGTATGATGTTTACTACAATAGCTAGAGTTAAGGATTTAAATAATTTATGATTTAACCTTTCTTTTTCATATAATCAATATGAAAAGATGACAATCGATATGAAAAGATGACAAAAGTAACAAGGATGACAATAAAAATAGTAGAAGAAAATAGTTTGATATTATTCACAATGAAGACTATTTGGAATTGACTATATTCTTATTATTCACAGTTTCTATCATTCAACACTATTACATTCAAATTTTTTATTTCATCATTTCTCATCATTAAAGTTATTCAATATTTGTCATCTCAACAAAGTGAGGTAACTAAGCAATTTTAAAATTAAAATGACCAGAATACTCTAAGAAATATTTAGCATATTTAAAATGATTATATTAATATTAGATGAATTTACATATTATTTATAAAATTAGTCATATGTTCGTTATATTTTCTTTGGTTGCACATGACTAAAACCAGCCTAGATCCATCTTAAATTTGGATCTATCAAGCACTAAGAGGGATCAAACCTCTCAAGGTGAAAACCTTTCCTCAAATTTTGTACTCAAAAAGAGGTTTACATCTTGAGAGATTTGATCCCTCTTAGCGATTGATAGATCCGTAGTTAAGATGGATCTAGTTTGGTTTATACCCCAGTGACCATAAGTACCTATGGTAATGTTTCTCCTCATTACCTTGCATGTTATAGCTTGGAGATAATATGTAAGATTTTAACATAGTGGTATGAATGGAAAAAATGATTTAGCCAAGTGGTTCAAGCAATGTCTGTGAGACAGGCATAGACACAAGTGTGAGACTATTGCAAGCCTAAATGCAACTCATTTCCTCCCCTCCATCCTCCATCCATTAGGTTGTTATCTTTCCTTTGCGGCAACATTTTTATAGAAACATCATAAACATGTTCAATTTCTTTGATATATCTTTACACCTTTAAAAATAATTGCTAGTTTAATAAATATATATATTATAATTGATTTGTAATACAACCATAATGAGTTAAATTTATAAAAACAAATACTGCAATTTATACAATGAAAACGATTTCTACCAACAAGTAACTAATATCTCTTTGATTTTCATTCTCGATGAAGAGAGAATCGACTCCATCAATTTTATTATCATGGCATCTTTGATAATTATTATCCAAAATTATTTTTAAATTGCATATGAACCTAGGTTATTAATGGCATTAAATGATCTCTAATTCTATCGCTTGTTTTCAAGTGTATATAATCAAATATATGGTCCACTTATAATAATACTATCGGCCTATATTTGAGGTTAATGGTTATTTATTGTTATTATGATTATATTAGTTATATACAAGATTAGAATATAATTTTTTAATTTATATTTTGGAAGTGTGACTGGTCAAAAAAATTGGTGGGGTGATACATATTTTGAAAATTATAATAGATTTGATTATAAGATGGTTAATTTAAGAGAAGTGTTGTTCATTTTCAACCCTTTTAGTATAACACAAGTGACTAATTCTTTCTTCTCATTCTATTTTGGGAATAAATCAATGCCCAATTTCACTATAAAGTTAATGAAAATTAGCTCTTATTTTAGAAATGTTCATTTTATCCCTAACACTAGTCAACACTGATAAATAATTATGGTTTTCAAGATTGAAATTGATCACTTCCATATAATATTTTAGTTTCAATTTCCTCTCTAACTCTTTATTCCTCTGTAACTTTTTCTTAAATTTGAAAATAATAATATATGACCTACAAAATAAAAATTTATTATCCTTAACTAAGTCTTGGTACTTCTTACAGTTTAATGAAAAGGTTGTGTGTAATTCCATAAGAGCTTAATGAAAAAATTGTGTGTAATTCCATATGGACTTAGTACAAACTTGATATATAACATTTAAAAGATTCAATATTAATAAATAAAAAATATTTAGATGGGTAAGAAAGGAAATCTTTAAAATAATTTATCTTAAAAAAAAACAAAAAAACCTATTTCTATTAAATAAATGCACTTGAAAATAATTCTACTTAATTAAAAAAAACATTTAACATTGATTAAAATAAAAAAGATAGTCACTTTAAAAAATATTTAATAATTTATTATATAAAAACAAAAAAAAAATTTATTTTATTCACTTTAAATTATTAGAAATTAATATATTAATTCAATACAAATGTAATCATTTTAGATTAAAAATATTTTTTTTAATATCCCAAAAATTAAATTTAAAGGAAGGTCTAGGCAATCAAATCTCTCAATTTAAATTATAATAAATAATTTACTGAATTTATTAATATTATAATATTAAATATTTATTTCATATCTTTAAAAGATTAATAACATGAAGAGCCAGAAATTAGATTGTCTTAGTGTTGGAGCAAACAATGCGCAGCAGAAAGTTAAAAAAACATACACAACACATAAAATCATAAAAAATAACACAAGGATTTAACGTGGTTCACCCAACCAATTTGGGCTACATCCACCAAAACAGAGGCATCAACAATCTTATTATTCAACAGGAGATTACAACAATTTATTTCCTCACACACTCTCTACATTCACAATATCCTGTACGGGCCTATATTTTTATAGCTAGGAGTATAAAACTAAATCATAAATTCTCTCACAACAAATATAGGATGCAATAACCCCTCCTCAACAAAATGGAGCTAATATAGCAACAAATCCTATTGTTGTCACCTACATGAGATTTTTGCCCAATTTAATAAAACAGAAAATCTCAACAATCTCCACCTTGACAACAATTAGCCTGATAGCCTGTTTCTTTATTATTTTTATCCTTTCTACAAGCCAAGAGAAGCCAAACACCAACGTAGCTTCTCTAACAAAACTGGTTTCATGAACATGTCTGCACAGTTCTCCTTTGTATGCACTTTTTCAAGTGAGACTCCCCTTTTAGTGATAACATGTCTTACAAAATGGTACTTTATTGGTATAGGCTTTGATTTACTATGATAGGCTAGATTCTTAGCCAAATGAATTGCACTTTGACTATCACAAAATAACTTGATGTTGTCCTGTAACCTACCAAACTCACCAAACAAACCTCTCAACCAAATCACTTCTTTGCAAGCATCAGAAGCAGTTATGTCTTCTGCTTCAGTAGTGGATAAAGCAACAATGTTCTGTAGCTTTGACATCCAACTAATAGCTCCACCTGCAAGAATAAAGACATACCCTAATGTTGACCTTCTCTTATCCAAATCACCTGCAAAATCGGAATCAACATATCCATAAACAAATTCACTACTCCTGTTATAAGTGATACAATAATCACGTGTCCCTCTCAAATACCGAAGCACCCATTTCACTGCTGACCAGTGTTCTTTACCTGGATTTGCCATATACCTGCTGACAACCCCAACTGCATGTGAAATATCTGGTCAAGCACAAACCATCGCATACATCAAACAACCTACTACATTGGCATACGAAATTCGAGACATATATTCCTTTTCTTCATTTGTATTAGGACATAAACTAGAAGAAAGCTTAAAATGGGAAGTTAAAGGGACTGACACAGGCTTCACATTGTTCATACCAAACCTCAAGAGTATTTTCTCAATATACTTCTGTTGTGATAACCACAGTTTACCATTGCTCCTGTCTGTGAAAATCTCCATGCCCAAAACCTGTCTTGCTGCTCCTAGATCTTTCATATCAAATGTCCTTGCCATCTGAGCCTTTAACCTATTGATCTCTATTATGCTTTTGCTTGATAAAAGCATATCGTCAACATACAACACTAAGATAATAAAAATGCCATTACTTAATTGCTTAAAGTAAACACAATGATCATATTCACTTCTTATATAATTTTGAATCATCATGAAAGAATCAAATTTCTTGTACCATTGTCGAGGCCACTGCTTCAAACCATACAATGATTTCTTGAGCCTGCAGACAAATTTCTTGTTGTGATTTTGAACAAACCCTTCCGGTTGTTCCATGTAAATTTCCTTATCTAAATCTCCATGTAAAAATGTAGTTTTAACATCTAGTTGTTGTAATTCTAAATCAAGTAAAGCGACTAATGCTGATACAATTTGAATTGAAACTATTTTTACAACTGGTGAAAATATCTCATGAAAGTCAATGCCTGCTTTCTGAGAAAAACCTTTTGCGACCAGCCTTGCTTTGTAACTGTCCTCTGTATCATCAACACCCCTTTTCAATTTGAAAACCCATTTACATCCCACAGTTTTCCTGTCTTTAGGAAGTTCTACCAGATCCCATGTGCCATTTTTGTCTAATGCCATCATTTCATCCTTCATAGCTTCTTTCCACTTTTCACTTTTAGAACCTTCTACAGCTTCTTGATAGCACAAAGTTTTATCATCGTTAGCGGTAAAAGAAACTGAAGTAACATAATCATCATACTTTTTAGGAGGACATTTCATTCTTGTAGACCTCCTTAAAGATGTTTCTGGTACTTCCACAATTGGCTGATTATTATCTATAGGAACTTCTTCATGATCAGCATCTGAGACATGTTCATAATCTACATCTGAAACTTGTTCATGATCTGTATCTAAAACTTGTTCATGACTTGCATCTGAACCATGTTCATCTTGACTATCATCAAAACTGGTTTCCAACTGAATGTGTTGAAACTCAAATACATTATCCTATTTCAATTTATTATCTACATCTAAATGTGCAAGATAGGATTCATTAAATTTAACATCTCTATTGATGATGATCTTGTGAGTAGTAGGATCCCACAATCTGTATCCCTTTGTTCCATCACCATATCCAACAAAGATATATCTTTTTGATTTAGGATCTAATTTAGAACGTTGATGTTTCGACACTAGAGCATATGCATCACAACCAAAAACTCTTAGTTTAAAATAATCACAAGGATGACCTTTCCATACCTCTTGAGGAATTTTGCATCCTATCGTCGTTGATGGTGATCGATTTATCACATAACAAGTTGTAGCCACCACTTCTGTGCACAATTTCTTCTGTAAATTAGCGTTACTTAGCATACTTCTTGCTCTTTCCAAAAGAGTCATGTTCATGCATTCAGCAACTCCATTTTGCTTAGGAGTATATAAAGTGGTCTTATGTCTTTTGATCCCAGCGTCCTTGCAATAATTGTCAAATTCCTTTGAAGTAAACTCACCACCATTGTCAGTCTTTAAGCATTTAATGGTTCTTCTAGTGATGTTTTCTACTAATGCTCTATACTGTTTGAAAACTGTAAATACATCAGACTTCCTTTTTAACATGTAGACCCACACTTTTCTAGAGAAATCATCAATAAAAGATACAAAATATGATGATCCTCCATATGAGGTTGTAGGGGATGGACCCCAAACATCAGAATGGATATAATCAAGGATTCCCTTACTAGTATAATTGCCAGTTTTAAACTTCTGCTTGCTTTGTTTCCCAAACAGACAATGTTTGCAGAAATCTAACTTAACAGACTTTAGATTAGGAAGTAACTTACGATCAGACAAAATCTTTAAACCTCTTTCGCTCATGTGTCCCAACCTTTGATGCCATAAACGAATAGAACTACTGTCATTTTCAGACACCGTAGAAACATGATCTGACTCTGTTCTTCCTTCTAACTGAAAAAGATTTCCAACCTTCTTTGCTTTCATTACTAGTAAAATTCCTTTATAAATTTTCATTACTCTGCCTTGAATAACAGTTTTATATCCATTAGTGTCTAGTGCTCCTAGTGAAATGAAATTTTTCCTTAATTCAGGTACATGTCTTACATCAGTTAAAATTTTAATTGTCCCATCAAACATTTGCAGCTAGACACTTCCAATTCCCACAACATTACATGTGACATCATTTCCCATGTAAACGACTCCATCATTGATTGATTTATAAGTCTTAAACCATTCTCTATGAATGCACATGTGATTTGATGCACCAAAATCTAACAACCAATGTTGATCATGATTAGACAAATTAAATGATAACACTTCATCACTCATACCTGAACCGGATGCCGAACCTGTATCTGTCGTGTTTGCTTCTTTCTTCTTTGTCGAAGAGTCTTCTTTAGATGTTTTTTGTCTCTTCCGACAGTCCTTCTTCAAATGTCCCGATTTTCCACAAAACCAACACTTTACCTTACTCTTCTTTCCTTTCGATTTTGAACGCGAGTTGTTGGGCCTACTGAAGCATCTTTCTTTGGAACGACCTCTGACCATCATTGCTTCTGATGTAGAGGTTTCTAAATTTGACCATTTTCTTGTTTCTTCAGATAGTAAAGATGCAACAACATCATCAAACTCAGGGGTTTCTGATGAACTAAGACTTATAGAAGTAACAAAATTATCCCATGACTCGGGCAACGAACATAATAAAGTTATAGCTTTATCTTCCGATTCAAATTTTACTTCTATACTTTCTAATTACACCAAGAGAGTATTAAAGGAATTCAAATGATCAGTAATAGATGTACCTTCCTTCATTCGCAAACTGTACAACTGTCGCTTCAGAAGAATCCTATTGGTTAAGGATTTTTTCATGTACAGCTTCTCAAGCTTTGTCCACAAACCAGCAGCAATTTTCTCTGACACGATGCTAAACAAAACATCATCCGCCAAACATAGTCGAATACCACTCAATGCTCTTTCATCCAATTCGCTCCAGTCATCATCTGTCATGTTGTAAGGCTATTTGGATTTTCCCAAAAACACCTTCGCCACGCCTTGTTGCACAAGTAGATCATACATTTTCACTTTCCAGATCTCGAAGTTGTTTTTGCCATTGAACTTCCCGATCTCAAAACGAGCACTTTGAGTTTTTTCCATGTTATAACAAACAAACAATCTCCAATTCCAACTTTTTAATAAATAAAGTTAATATTTAAAAAATGCCTTTGCCTTATACTATGTTGCCTTTACGTTATCATACAATCCTTCTGCTGTACAAATTTTAAATCACAAAAAAAAAATTGCAGTTTTACGAAAGCAAAAAATGCTTGGCACGCCGAAAGGGACTTGGTGCTTCCTTGAGAGCAGAAGATCCGCGCTAGAAGCAAAATCGGTTTAAGTGACAAAATTGGCGCGCTTAAACCCATCGATTCTGCAGCAATCGGGATCCTGGCGCACTGGCGCAAGTATTACACTTGGAACCGCACCAATTGGCACGGCTATTCCAAAATAAAAACACGCCAACCTCTTCCTCTGTCAAAATTGGCGTGATTGTTTCTGACGAAACCACGCCAATCAGCAAAGCTCCACCTTCCGTAGCTCTGTCACACGTACCAGCTCCTCAACATGCTCTGATACCAATTGTTGGAGCAAACAATGCGCAGCGGAAATTTAAAAAAGCATACATAGCACATAAAATCATAAAAAATAACACAAGGATTTAACGTGGTTCACCCAACCAATATGGGCTACATCCACCAAAACAGAGGCATCGACAATCTTATTATTCAACAGGAGATTACAACAATTTATTTCCTCACACACTCTCTACATTCACAATATCCTGTACAGGCCTATATTTTTATAGCCAGGAGTATAAAATTGAATCATAAATTCTCTCACAACAAATATAAGATGCAATAACGCCTCCTCAACAAAATGGAGCTAATATAGCAACAAATCCTATTGTTATCACTTACATGAGATTTTTGCCCAATTTAATAAAACAGAAAATCTCAACAATTAGAAGAAATTTCCACGCATGTTCATTTATGATTTTATAATTCGATGTAGTATTGATTTCTACAGGCCTTTTATGAATATTTTGGGCTGTAAACACTAAACTTTTTATGTCCCTTGACTTCTGACTTTTCATTAGGGAATACATTTAGAAACCTCCTTCACATAACCCTTTTTTTTCAATTTGTAACCACACGCACCCCACACTCCTCAAAGCTTAATGTTTAATTTAATAGTGTTTCTTTCCAAGTTTAACTTGACAGATGATATTTTTAAAAACCCTTTTGATAGATATATATAATAATAATACAACGAACTTCCAACGTAGGAACAATAAATTTTGTGGAACTGTGTGTCTACATTTATTTGGTCCGGCGCATTTAATGGAGGTGATATTCCATTTTTTATACCTCTAAAGTTCGATAATGGTGGAGGCAGCCAATATTTCCCCGTCGTTTTTCCTTGAAAGGGCAACGATAATGGCAGAGGCAGCCAATATTTCCCTGTCGTTTCGCCGTCAAAGGTCAGTGATAATGACGGAGGCAGCTAATATTTCCCTGTCGTTTCGTCGTTAAAGGTCAGTGCTAGTAGCTACTTTGATAGCCCACAGTGGGCTGCCCACCAATTTGCCCCGACGTTCCTCCTTTCGTCCCGTTGTATATTCAATGCACATTCCTCCTGCTCTCGTCCCACTATGAAGGGCTCCCATCGGCCGTCAATTTGAATTTTTCGCTGCAAAGGAATGCAGGTAAGGAGAAGGAAAGGAAAAACATACAAATTGTTAATGGACACTAAACATGCATTATTGTAGAGTCAAATGGAGAGGCTGCAATCTGAAGTGCGAACAAGATTCGTAGTAACGGACGTCAAATTGGTAGAGGCCAAAGAGAATTACAATATCTGAACTGCGAACAAAATTCGTAGCAGAAGATGCAATGAGTGAAGTACCAATGAAGAAAAAGGCTAAGAGAGCCCAAGGGGCAACAACAACAGGACAAGGTTGACAATTTGAATTGAAAGGAGAAGCCAGAAAGGTAGGGTTGTTAGTAGCCAAAATTTTACTATGTTGAAACCTTTTGATGTTATCCAGGTATATATTACTCTTAGGAGGTTTTCCAAATATTATAGTGGGAACTTGTTTAGAATATCTAAAAAAAAGTGCCCATGCAGGTATATGTTACTCTGGGGAGGTTTTGCAAATATTATAGTGGGAACTTGTTTAGAATATTTAAAAAAAACGTGCCATAAGTATAAGCTATGTTGTGGTCTTTTAAATATAGTAACAATGTGGAGCACGGGGGCTTTGTAAGGGTTCTGAGAGAAATTAAGATCTTTTATTAATATCAAATCACTACTATTTTTTTTTGAAAAAAGAAAACCAGTATAGCTATATAAAGCAAATGACTAGTAAATGTGTATCAATTCATAATAAATATTGAAGTACTTATTTTGTAATACTTCTCAAGTTGTTACAATTAAAAAAGTCATAAAACTAATTAAATTATAATTATTATTAATTATGAAAATAATTAATTAAAAGTAAGCACATATATATTGAAAAATCATGGAATGCGATTTTTTTCATGGAAATTTCTCCCACTTTACCATGCATATTTTTAATTTGTAAATGAACTTTATTACAATACCATGTCCCAATACCGTGACTTCTCAGTACTTCATGCTCTAAAAACCATAACTCATTTCATATAACACTTGTTCATATGACATTTTTTTAATTAATCAATCTAATTAAATGAGCAAAAAAGGAATAATTGCTTGGACATAAATCTCAACCTTTAAGTTGTGTATACTACTAAGAATATTTTAGAATATTCTAAGGATTACATTCTTCGAATAATTAATATTACAACTTGGACTAATATTTATACCATTTATATTCAATATAGTTAATTAATAATGTGTCTCCTCTTAAGTGCATGAGGATGCAAATGTTACAATAGTAGATTGTGCTATACTACTCCTTACAAGTGATAAATCATTGCATGTTGAGTGCAAACTCGTCCCATGGCTCTGCCAAAACACTCATTTATATATCCTTCCACAAATCAAGTTGTGTTGAAGTAACCTTTAAAAATGACATCTAGTGCTCATTTAAAATCTAGAAGTGCTTGTACCATTTCACCCCGAGAGAAGGAAGCTCAATCACTTATATGATTGTAATTTCCATTTACTATCCTCGGGCTCTAGTTTCATCAAATGTATTGGTGGATTGCAATGTAAATCTAACATCCGAGCCTTGGAACCTTTTAAGGAACCCTAACCAACCTACTTTGGTAGGAGTTTCTTGCATTGTAGAATTGATTTTGGCACCCTTGAAGCTCTCTGGTTCAGTCCTATCAGTGAAACCCCTTATATTTGTCTGTCGTAAGTTTGCAATGGAAGCTTGGTTTGCATGCAATGAGATCCCTATTATGGTATCCTCCAATTTCTTGTGCAAATGATTGGAATATCAAACAAAATTTTGGACATATATTTGGAATACATTAATTGTATGATCTTGTGCCTTTTGGTTGTGGATTAAATGGCTATATAATCATGGTTATCAATTGTTATCGAATGGCATGACATCATTACCATTTTATCTTTAATAATGAGGCATATAACAAGCATGAAATGATACATATAATAAGATTATGCAAGATAATGTATGAT
>APFE030191601.1:44784-57166 GCA_000404065.3 Pinus taeda
AGGGAATGAGTGGCAAAATAAGGAAATGAATAGGAAAAAGAGGCTGGGAGGATGTGTAAAGAAGTGTAGGTTTGAGGCTCAACAATAGGGCCTTAATGACTTACATGTGCTTCTCTACTAACATGAAAAACACTAAGTGAAGCCCTTCATTACTCAATAGTCCTCAATAATTCACCCTCATTGTGATACCCAAGGATGTTCTACTTTGCACCAATCATGACACCCTCTTACACTGAACAATATTTTGGAGTTGCTTTACTTTAATGAACAAAATTAATTTATGTTTTCCTCACTCAATTTATTTCATAGAATGAGAAACTTAATGATTCCTTTCTCTATAAGCACATAAATACATCTCTATCAAATAATGCACTTTTATTCTCCTCTATTCATCCATGTGCTACTTCTACCCTCACATGAGTCTCTTATGATTTTCCTCTAATCATGTCCTTATCTATGCAGAGGCCTTTAAATGTGGTTGGAACAATTTCTAAAACATAATTCCCCAAGGAAATGGTGAAGATTCTAGAGGCTATGGGCGTTCACATATTTTTCTAATAATTACGAAAGGTGATCATTCGACCAACATCATTCAATGACTTTTTTTTTTTTTTTTTTTTTTAAATCCAACAAGGAGAGTTGGAAGATATTCCCCAAAAGCTAAATTGTATTATAAGATATTTTGGTAGAGGTAGGTAGGGAACTTACAGATGTTGAAGCTATTTCTTATACCTCTCACTACTACGTAATCATGATATGATGGTCTATGTAGGAAGTTATGCCCCACTAAGCTACTTGTATTTTTTAATTAAAGATAATATAATATACATATATACTTCATAATGATTAACTATTTATGCTTACATAAATAGTTATAACACAATTAATTACAATCAAATTTGGGATCGAAAAGGGGATGTTAAAATCTACTTCACTTAAAAGGAACAACATGCTTAATATTCAGACATTCTTGGTGGCTTTTTCACTTCTAGGACAAATCATCCCTACTGTTCTCATTTAATATAGTAGAATTCACAATGCCTCTTTAACTATTCCATTAGTTGGCATTCATTATCATTGTTTGGACCCTTACAGTCTTTTGGCATTCTGACATAATTCTATAACATTTATCAAACAATTAGGCATGTTAGAACTTATTCCAGTTTTATCATCATGGATCCACATCTATATGACTATCATGGATTGAGCTAAGGTCACCTATTTCTTAGACATACCCAATGTGCTCATTATCCCAACTAGCATGTCATTTATTGAAGTCTTCTCTTACTTTTCATCACTCACCTTCTAGGTTAAGGCATCTCCTTCTCTATTACAAATTCCATGCAATATCCATCATGTTCCAATGCTTGAAATATTTTAAGAATAATGAGACTTATGAAATCTTATAGCGAAGGTGTCCCTTAGCTTGCTCCAATGCACAAATCATCTCACTAGAATGGAAATAAATACATACCATATTGTTTTCATGTCCTAACATTATCCTACTCTATTCTCTTTCTAGGTTAGTGGCCATCATCTATCCTTACTAGATAAAATTTTCATCTCATCTTTATTAAGTAGATATAGTTACTATGAGATGTCATTATAATAATTTTTAGCTAGAAAAGTCTGAGGATATATCACACATATTCTATTTCCTATATTTTTGAATCAAGGAAATCAAATTTCATAAGAATGGGGTTCTTCTAGATATCTATTCATTCTTGTTGTAGTGGGTATGATTCAATCTTCATTATAGATTTGCATTATTTACATATCTTAGACCATTATACCTGCAACTTGAATCATCTAGTTTACGAAAGAAACAGGGGCATTTGAGTATATCATCCATTAAAAACAACATGGAAAATATCTTACACATAACTTAACATTAAACACATAAAAAATTCCATGTTCCAACATATTTTCTATAGTGGAACAATTATTAATCATATGTGCATTATTGGTTTACTCTACATTACATAATGAAATCACATATCTCAAACATAGAAACTATTAGGTTAATAATCTTGACCACATGTAAAAAAGGAATCATTCCACTGATTCTCAAAATGCTTTATCCCATGTTATGTATTCTACCATGATGATATTGGAAGTTCAAGCCAATGCTCCAACATATCATCGATCCATTTCCCTTAAGAGTGATTTAATCCTCTTATACACCTCACTCTTTAGCCCAATAAAACACCAACAATGTACCACCTTTCCATCACGCAATGCCTCGGGAGTCTAGCCTAATGGTAGGAACCTTTTGACATTAATGAGGATGTTATAGTCCAGGACACCATGTCTAGCACGAAGAGCGTTTGACACTTGTTTGGTGACATAGTCCTTTTGTGTTTGTCAACAATACGGTTTTGCACATATCCTAGTTTTGTTGGTATCTACTTTCACACAAACCTTCCATTTAGTTAATGCATAAAAAACAACCATGTGATTTCCCCAATACATCTATCATAATTCATATCATGATCGTACTACTAATTTATATAGTTGTTTTCAATCATAAAAGCTCAATGTATGCTTGTAATTTCAATTACTCATGTGCTGGTAGTTTCCTACATTCACCAATATATCCTACCCAATTATCAGCAAAAACATGGATTTAGCTATGGGCACATCATTAAGGATAGAAATTAAGGCTTAAAGAATTCTTACCCAATTCATTCCATGTTGCCTTTTATTTTGGCATGACCAATTTCATACCTACTAGTCACATTCAATATAATTTCAGTTCCTTGCCAATTCATACTTTGTAGGATCTCTCATGATCCCTTCACTATTCTTCCAAGAAGCATCCTCTTGTCATCATCCTCTGCATGAGATTTTCCATTACAGATAATCATATCATCAACATCTTCAACCATTTGTGGTCATAATCACTTGGGTTGTGTTATATTCTTTCCACATAGTTAACAGGGGGTTTGAGGGGTACTCGTAACCCCACTTTATGGGGTCCAGGGAAGCGCCCCAGAAAATTTTGGTTTTGGACCTATGTTAGGTTGGGCGGACCCACCTATGGTTTTGTGCATGATTTTTGCACATGTTTTTTGGACGCGATGGTTTTTGGTCCATGGTATTGGATGCTTCGGCATGTATAAATATGTATTGTAACATTGAAAGGAACATAATGAAAAATCAAGCTGGTAGTCCCGGTTTGGGATCCAGTGGGAAATCTCTGTGTATATGTGTTTTATGTGTTATGCTCTCGAATTTTTATTTTTCCTGTGATTTAGAATTTGTATGCAGGTAATTTCTGTACGGGGTTAAAACCTACATCTATCACCCCCTAATCACTCTCTCTCTTCTGTCCAACTCTATCACTATCTGCCTCCCCCTCTCCTTCTCTCTCCCCCCTCCATCTTTGTGCCTCCATCTCTCTCCCTTCCCCTTCTCTCCCTATTTCTCTCCTCCCCTCTTCTCTCTCTTCCCTCCTCTCCTCTCTCCCTCACTCTCTCTCCATATCTCCCTTCTTACTCTCTATCTCTCTATGTCTCTATTTTTTCCTCCCTCTCTCCCCCCTCCAACTCCATCTCTCTCTCTCTCTATCTCTCCCTCTATCCTTCTCTCTCTTCCATCTTCTCGCTCCCTCTCTCCCACCTCACTCACTCTCTCTCTCTCTCTACCCTCCAACTTTCTCTCTACCCTCCAACTTTTTCACTATCTCCCTCCCTCTATCCCCCATCTCTCTCTCTCTCTCTCTCTCTCTGCACTCCAACTTTTTCACTATTTGCCACCCTCTCTCCCCCTCTCCCCAACCCCCAAATCTCTCTTAAATTTGATCACATTATATCGTGTTTCGGAAACTATCTAAATTAAGAAAACTTAACTTTTTGTAAAAAATTAAACCTATATTTTAGACCAATCATGTCAAAGAAAATAACATCATGAAAAACTAAAAAAAAATCATGTACTATATTTATTCTATTATTGCTAGTCACTTTGCTTGCTCTCATCCCTTGGATCCTTAGCTAAAATGGATATATGTTGGTTCTTTATATATATTTAGCTAAGATGGATCTATATGGTTCTTTAACCAACAAAGATCCATCTTAGCTTAATTTTATTAAAACCTTAATTTAATTTTTATTGGCATATTTTTAGTGGTCGTGAGGATAAAGGGTTTAGATATATCTCAAATTGTAACATTTTCCCTTTTAGATTCAATGTAAAAAACGTTATAAACTTAAATGAATATAAAATATTTTTACTATGAAATAAGTTATGGTTTTTTGGCATCTTGTATTGGTAAGCCATGGTATTGTGACAAAACCTATTTACAAGTTAATATCCATGGTTAACAATCTTGTCATATTGTTATAAAATATTTTGACTGTAGAAAAAGTTATGATTTTTAGGCATGTGGCATTAATAAGCTATGGCATTGTAACAAAGCTTATCCACATGCTCATAATATCAATGGCAAAGTGGGGGTGAATAGTCATGGTTAAGAATCTTATCATAGTGTTATAAAATATTTTGATTGTGAAATAATTTATGTTTTTTGAACATGTGATATTGATAATCCATGGTATTGACCCATTGTATTGTAACAAAACCCATTTTTTACAAGTTAATAATATAAGAATCTTGTCATATTGTTATAAAATATTTTGATTGTAAAATAATTTATGCTTTTTGAACTTGTGGTATTGATAATCCATGGTATTGTAACAGAGCTTATTTTTTACAAGTTAATAATATTTATTGTAATGTGGGGGTGAATATCCAGGATTAAGAATCTTGTCATATTGTTATAAAATATTTTGGTTGTGAAATAAGTTATGGTTTTTGGGCTTGTGGTATTGATAAGCCATGGTATTGTAACAAAGGCTATTCACAAGTTAATAACAAAATCAAAATATAACAAATTGTATTTTATTATTTTCATTAATTTAACTTTTTATTATTAATTGAGCCAATAATTAAATGTTTACACTCATCCCCATATCACTTGTAACTTCTTCTTCCTCTTTTTAATTTAGCCTCTAACAAAAAAAAAATCTTATTAAAAAAAATCATTTAACCCAATTACAATTTATATCTTTTAATATTTCTTTTATTTTTTCCATAATAAATATTTTTTTCCTTTTTTCATTTGAAGTTTAGCTTTGGGTTCAAGTAAAATGTTCACAAGTTAAAGCATTACATTTTACCACTACATTTTACTAGATATCTGTGTGGAAGTGCAAGAATAAATATTTATTTTCTTTTTCATTTCAAGTTTAGTGTTGGGCTCAAATAAAATGTTCACAAGTTACGACTATCTTGATATGGTTTGGAAATATCTCAGCAAGGTTCAAATGTTCACAAATTTTGGGAGC
The DNA here is from genome assembly GCA_000404065.3 of Pinus taeda. Taxonomy (NCBI): domain Eukaryota; kingdom Viridiplantae; phylum Streptophyta; class Pinopsida; order Pinales; family Pinaceae; genus Pinus; species Pinus taeda. Next base: position 50,130 of record APFE030191601.1, read on the forward strand.
TACGAAGAACTTTCTAGTAATGGGGTAATTGGTGAAAGGCCACTAAAGTCCAAACTATGTGGATATCTGGAGATAGATATGTAGGGTTGAGATAAAGGTAGTCTGGATCTGACTTTGTGAAATCCTTTCTTGGAGGTGAAACCTCCCTATGCTGGATCTCTCTCTCAAAACCCTAGATCCATCACCCTTATGCAATTTTCTTGTTTTAGTTGGCTTGAACAGTTTACGTGTGGAGAGATGGGTCTCACTTAGCATGAATATTCCCATTTTGATATATCATACTTTTGTAGTTGCAGATCTACAATTAATTCTATGCCTTTATAAACACCCTTATGCAATTTTCTTATTTTAGTTGGCTTGAACAATTTATGTGTGGAGAGAGGGGTCTCACTTAGCATGAATATTCCCATTTTGATAGGTCATACTTTTGTAGTTGCAAATCTAAGGTTAACTCTATGCCTTTATAAAAGTTGGTTGACTCAACCAAGCAGTGGGCACTCAACTTTATTTGAATGGAGGTGGATTAAATAGGTGAAAATATGTGGAGTTATTGTAAATGCTTTAGTTAAGGTTTCAGGTTCCTGTACATATGTTAATAACATTCTCGTTTCCAAAGATGACACAACATGAACAGATTGTATTAAAAGAAATTTCCACGCAATCATTTGTAACTTCCATGAACGTTCACGGATGACTTTATAATTGAATGTAGTATTGTGCGACTATTTAAAGTATTTTATGAAATTTTTTAGGTGGAAACAGTGAACCATCTTTGATCCTTGACCTCTAAACTTTCAATAGCAGATATATGTAAAAACATCCCCCCACATAACTCTTTTTTCCCTTAATTTATAACCACCCACGCACCCCACACTTTCCAAAGAACTTGGGCGTTATCATTTTCACGTTGTTTCTTTATCCATTCGCTTATCATTTTCATGGTGTTCCTTGATCTTACGATTTTCGGGTTCTCTTTTTGAATGTCTAATTATATATATATATATATATAATATATATATAATATTATATATAGATAAATATATAGATATATATATAAATATAATAAGACGAATCTCCAATGTCTGCATCTTGACAGTTCAGGAGACTTATGTACTAATGCACTAATAGAAATCCATTTATACCATTCCTGGGCTTATAATAGAAATCCTTTGGGTTTTAATCTAAGGATTCATATTTTTAGATTAAATATTATTCATAGGGTCTATAATCTTAGATCTAAAGTTTAAAATAAATCCCTTGGGCTCGAGATCATGGTAAAAAATGTTCAACCATAGCCCAATGTGACATTGTGACAAATATTGTCTAAATATGAAAATCAAACGTGGTCCAATGTTATATTGTGACGAAGATTATCTCAATTTGAAAATTAATCATGGTCAAGCATGGTCAAACGTCACATTGTGACAAAGACTGTTTCAATATGAAATCAACCATGGTCAACCATATTTATTTAACAATGTATAATATTTATCATAGCTTTTATATACCTTGGTCTATAATATTTATCTTAGGGTTTATCATGGGATTTTCTCAATATGAAAATCAATAATGGTCAACCATGGTCAACATTTTAGCAATGTGAAAATCAATTTGACAATAATTATCGCAATGTTACATTAGAATGTAATTTATGCTACGTCACATTCTAACATTACAAAATTAGTATTTAACATAATAATCTTAGGGTTTATAATATAAATCTTAGGGTTTATAGTATCAACAATGGATGGTCAACCATGTTTATTTTAGGGTTTACAATATCTATATTATATTTTATCTAGCTTGGGTTTACAATATTAATCCCTTTGGTTTAATATTGTTTCCTTGGGTTTATAACCCCTTATGTTTTTTAGTGTTGGGATACCTTGGTTTATAATATTGATCTTAGGGTTTATCATGAGATTTTCTCAACATGAAATCAACCATGGTCAACTATGGTCAACCATGGTCAACATTATAGTAATGTGTCACTCAATTTGACACTAATTATCACAATGTTACAATACAATCTAATTTGTGCTATGTCACATTGTGACTTAACAAAATTAATATTTAATATATCAATATTAGGGTTTATAATATTAATTTTAGGGTTTATAGGGTTTACAATATCAACCATGGATGGTCAACCATGTTTATTTTAATATTAATCCCTTGGGTCTAATATTATTCTGTTGGGTTTAAAATCCCTTAGATTGTTACTATATATCCCTTGGGTTTATAATATAAATCCATTTGGATTTATTAATCTAAGGGTTCATATTCCTAGACTATAATATTATTCATAGGGTTTATAAGATAATCCTAGGGTTTAATATAAATCTCTTTCGTTACTAATCATGGTCAACCATGCTCCAATGGCTCATTCGAAAAAGATTGTCTCAATATGAAAATAAACCATGGTCAACCATCGTTAGCCATCGTCAATCATGGTCAATCATGGTTCAATGTCACATTGTGACAAACATCATCTCAATATGAAAATCAACCATGGTCGACTATGGTTAGTTATAATTTTTATTATGTTTTAATATAAACAAATAAATAAATTATTATTTCTTAATTATTATTAATATTAATTAAATTATTAATTAATTATTTAATATTTATTACTATTTAATTTACATTTTATTTTATTAGTTATATTTAATAATATATTAATTGATAATAGTAGCAATATTAATTAATAAGAATAAATCTTAAAATAATAATATTATTCCCTTGAATTTCAAATAATAATAAATAACATTTAAATATTAAATAATAATTAATATAAAATTAAAAATTATTATTACAATAGTTTATTATAATTATCGTTATTTTTTTTTCTACATTAAAACTAACCTAAGTACCCACGGGGGATTTGAACCGGTGACCTATCGCAAGGAGTGCCTAATAGCGCACCCATTCACCATCAATCCAAAGCCTCGTGGGCTATTATAATTATCATTATTATTATAATGATGTTAATAAATATTTATTATAATATTTTTTTTATTATTATTTCATTATTATATATTTATTAATGATAGGTATAAATGAAACTGAAACTTTTAGCTATATAAACTACATTAATATTCTTAATGTGGTTGTACTAATAATATGTTTAATTTATACATTTCTAAAAATTAAAAAACATTTTATCCACAACATCTTTACCTTCATTCTCGGGTTGTCCTACATACTAAATGTTGTTGTAAACATTATGTCTCTCCATATACTAAGACATTTCCAAAGCATAATTGTTTGCCGGTAGTATTATTTGTTTTATAGGTGAGGAACTTGGAATGAAGAACATGTGTGTAGGGGGTAAGAAATGAAGAACATGTGTGAAGAGGGAATAAGTTGGTGCATGGACATGTGTGCGATTGTATCATTTTCAATGAAAGAAATATACTTGTTTAAAATTAGGGTGTAGACTAATTTATACATGAAATGACATTTTTCACAACCATTTTTCTTGTTAATTTTAATTAAAATCTGTCATAGATATTTAAAAGCTTGAGTTTAAATTATTTAATAAATGCTTCAAATTTTTTTTAGGGTATTGAATCCATTTATATATCCTAAAATATATTTTGAATAACAAAAAATCTTGAAATTCTATTGCTAATAAATTCTACTAAAAAAATTGTTTTATCTATAAATTAAAATAAGCCTAAAATTATTATAGTTAAACCATATTATTTGAAAATGAAGGAATATATAGCTTTAAAATGAAAGGATATAAAGTTTTTTAATAAATTTCACGAATTCTATATTTATGTGATATGTTTTTACTTTATCACACAAAAAAAACGTTGCTTTACTCTATTTTAGTTAATGTGCCACTTGGAACGTGAAAGGGTGAGGTCTCGCACTTTACGTGACAAAATCATTTTCTCGTGTGCAATTAAAAGCAGTTTTCTATAATGAGATTTTTTGAAAGTTTTTCTGGCTGGTTTTTCCGGTCAAAATCCGGCAGCAATTTATTGGAATCGTAAGTTTGATAGCTAGTTTCTGCACAATCAAAGGGTTCCAAGGGTTTTTCAGGGTGCTGAATCCAATTATGCAGTTAAAAAACCATTTTAACTGCTAAAAAACCATTTTAACTGCTAAAAATCAAGATTTAATCTCAATTTCTTCCACCGGATTCCATCAACGGAATCTCCAAAAAGTCACATTATAGACAACTCCCAATTAAAACGCTGACTAGTATCACGTAAATACTTTTTAAAAAGTTAATATAATTACTCTCAACTTTATATAGTTATTGCAAGGTTAGATTTCCCTAATTTAGGCCTCTTCATCTGACTTCCATAGGCAATGGCCTCTTCAAAACAACTAAGTATTATTTTTTATACATATGAGTGGTAGAGAGTGTAAATCTCAGTATCAGGATTTCTTTTATGAATTTAAAAATTTGTAATTTTGGTTATTTAAAATGATAGTTTTAGTTTTACCAACAATTTTATAATCAAATTAAAGATAATAAAAAGATACACATATATTAAATTAATAAACACTGATTAATTAATATAAATTATAATATTTTAAACCATTATATAGCATGAATCCAAAACCTATAAAACATTTTATCATATATAGGTATAATATCATTACTTTTATTCTTAAGTATCCGCATTTTAGGTTAGTTATTCAAATGATATTATTTTTTAATAATTTAGTAATAAAAATAAATTTAATAATAAATATTTATCAAATATAAATTAATTTATTTTTATTAAATATTGTATTTTAGTAAAAAACTTAGTTTAAGTAGTATAGTTCACATTTATTATTTTATAAACAGATAATCTATTTTTTTAAAGATGTGGAAAATCTCTTAAATTTTTTTTGCAAAACCCAATATTTCAGATTTCTATGTGAGTCCATCTTCACAAGATTGCAATTTATAATGAGGAGTAGCAACTCAAGTATTGCTTAGTTTAAGACCACCATTCATAGTGTTTGTTCTCTTTTTCAATTTCTATAACTTCTTTAATGCTTTTTTAAAATAATGTTCTTCTCTTTGTATGAGTTTGGCATTTTTCATACAAAATGTAATGAGAGGAGGAACATGCATGTTCTGCCAAAGAAATTTTTGATATTCAATTCCTTAATATGTCTGTTGCATGCTCTTTGAGTATAATGCTAACAAATCTTTCTAATTCTCCTATGTATTATTTTCCGCACAAACAAGGAATGGTGTATAAGCGTTTATCTTAGTTAGGGCACAACTAGTCGGTAAAAGCAGTCCTCATGTTATGATTTTTTAAATTTTCACAATTTTATTTGTAGATTCTTTTATGAATGGAAGGGTGATTCTAGGGAGATCTAAAGAAGTTTTTGAATGTTTTTTATTTAGGGCTTGATGGATAAATTTTTTAATGATGTTTTTATTACTTTTAAAAGGTAGTAAAGTTCATGGTTTAAAAGATAAGGATAAAAAATTCTAGATGCTCTTGTAGTTAGGGTTTTGATGACACCAAATTTTTGTTTCGGATGGTGATGAAAGGCAGGATGCAAATATCTATTAGTGTGGATTTTTTTTTTTTATGAAGACCTGGTACACTATTTTACCATTTTTCTTGGTGAGAAGGATGTCAAGGAAAGTTAATTGGTTATATTTTTAAATTTCTAAAGTGAGTTTGATGTGATCTATCAAGTTTTTCCTCTTCCATGGCTCCATTTTGTAACTATGTCATTTACAAATCTTTTCCATTCTTCTGATCTATATGGAAATGATATAAGCATTCTTTGTTCAAAATGTTCCGTGTAATTATTGGCTACTATGAGAGATAGTGGTGACCCCATGTCCCATAGCTACCCATATGTTTTCTCATAGATTTTTCTTTTGAAAGTGACATATGATAATTGATAACGCATTTCTAATTATTCTACAATTTCATTGTCAATAATGGTACTCATAACATGGATCACTTCATCCACAAAAATCATTGTGTCGAGTGATACTATGATAATTGTGTAGAGTAATACTATATCAAAACTAACAAGGAGATCCCATCATTTCCCTTTAAATTTTTTATCCATATGAGTCTCCCTTTAAATTTTTTATCCATATGAGAGCTGTGGGATTACCATGTCCGATTTGTTTGATGGGAATCGATGAGAGTTGTGTGCTTATATTTGGAAATACCTTCTCAGAAAAAACGTTATAATTACTAATTATATTCACGTCAGTATTTGAGCATGCATTAATTTTAGGTCTGTTTTGTATGATATGTAGGTTATTTATTTTATTCTTCTTTTTAATTAGATTATGTTCCGGCAATCGATATAATTTAAACCTTCAAAAACATCTTAATTTTATTATTCCATTATTATTTATTTTATTTAAACTAAAATAATAATTTAAATCAAATTTCCATGAATTATAAAATCTTCATACTCGAAGGGAGGAAAAAACCTAAATAATAAATGGTATCTCAACTCAATTTCTCCTGTGACTCGAATGAACTTATCTCAGCGTTACAATCCTTTCCCTTTCATGTCATAACTTGATTCCTTACACACAACCACATCATTTTTCTCAGTGGTTGACATCTTACAACCGAAGGTATTCATCATCAATTCCTATTACCAACGCTCTCCTAGATAGCTTTTTTTGCTCACTTTCTATTTTACATTACCTATATTTTTACAAAGTTTCTCCGTATCTATATTATAGTTATTAGCTTAACCACCTTAAAAGTATTAATGCGTTGACAGGAATCGAAAACTTCATTTATATCTTAAGTCTTTTAGTCTTTTTTAGTATGATTTTCTGGAAGGTTTTATGGTCGGTTTTCCGGTGAAATTTCTCTAAAATCTTGGAGGAATTTATTCAAATCACAAGTTTGATAGGTAATCTTGTGCAATGGAAGTGTCCTAGGGGTCTTCGAGGGTGCTGAATCCATATATACAGTCGAAAAACTAGTTTAAATAACATAAATCATTATTCCACTTCAAAATTTTCCACTAGATTCAGGCACCAAAAAGTCCAAAAAATCGCACTAAAGACAACTCCATTTATA
>APFE030191601.1:57348-88425 GCA_000404065.3 Pinus taeda
ATAATTATTTAATTTGAAATTATGTAATATAAATATGAACGCTTAGATTAATATATTTTAGGGATTGATATTATAAACTCAATAGAATACTAAACCCAAGAGGTTAATAATAAAACTCCAAGGGAATAATATTAACCCAATGGATAATAAACCCAAGTGATTATTACTAAAAACCCTAGGGTTTATAGTAAGAATCCTTTAGGTTTCTTATTCCCTTTCCCTTGGATTTATAATATCAATCCCTTGGGTATATTAATCTAAGTGTTCATATTCCTAGGGTGTGACATTATTCATAGGTTTATAATATGAATCATTAGGTTCAATATAAATCATGGTCAACAAAGGGTTTATATACCTTGGACTTATAATATTAGTCCCTTGGGTCTAATAACATTAGTCCCTTGGGTTTATGATATCTTGGGGTTTTAATATTAACCATTGGGTTTATTATTCCATTGGGTTTATAATATCAATCCCCTCGGTATGCTAATGCAAGGGTTCATATTCCTAGGGTTTAATACTAAAACCCCAAGGGATAATGAACCAAAGGCAATAATATTAAACCAAGGGAAAATAAACCCAATGGATTAACACTGAAAACCCAAGGAACTATTAACCAAGGGGAATATTGTTAAACCCTAGGGATTAATACTATAAACACAAGGTATATAAACCCTAAAAAAATATTATCAACCCTGAAATAAATATGGTTGACCATGGTTAAGAATGGTTGATTTTTATTTTGAGACAATCATTGTCACAATGGCACGTTGGACCATGGTCAACCATCTTTATACTAGGGTTTATAATATTTATCTTATGGTTTGTATACCTTGGGTTTATAATATTAATTCATTTGTGTTTATAATCTCTTAGCTTTAATACTAAAAATCCAAGGAATTATAAACCATAGGGTATAATATTTAACCTTACGGATTATTTAACCCACAGAATATCATACCATTGGGTTTTTAGTATTAAATCCAAGGGATTATAAACCAAAAGGAATAAAATTAAACCCATAGAATTAATATTATAAACCCACGGTATATAAACCCTAAGATATTAAATACCCTCTAATAAAGATGGTTGGCCATGGTCAACCATGGTCCAATGTCGCATTGTAACAACGATTGTCTCAAAAAGAAAATCAACCATTTTTCAACCATGGTCAACCATGCTTATTTTAGAGTTTATAATATTTATCTAAGGGTTTATATACCTTGGGTTTATAATATTAATCCCTAGGGTTTAATATTAATCTCTTGTGTTTATAATTCCTTGGGCTTTTAGTATTAATCCCATTAATTTATTATCCCTTTAGTTAATATTATTCCCTTGGGATTTTAGTATTATACTTTAGGAATATAACCCTAGGGTTAATAGTATTAATGCATCGGGTTTATTATCCGTTGGGTTTATAATCACTTGGGGTTTTATTATTAACCCCTTATGTTTATTGTTAACCCCTTGGGTTTATAATATCAATCCTTTGGGATTATAATATAAATATTATAAACCCTTGGACCATGGTTGACCATGGTTGATTCTCATATTAAGACAATATTTGTCATAGTGCGACATTAGACTATGGTTGACGATGATTAAATTTATAAAACATGGTTGACCACAGTTGACCATGATTGATATTATAAAAACAAGGGAATAATAAACCCTAGGGATCAATACTAAAAACCTAAAGGATTATAAACCTAAGGGAATAAAATTAAACCCTAGGGATTGATATTTTAAACCAAAGGGATAAAAATTATAGACCCAAGGTATATAAATCCTAAGATAAATATTATAAACACTAAAATAAACATGGTTGAGCATGGTTAATTTCCATATTGACCATGATTGATTTTCATATCAAGATAATCTTTGTCACAACATGACATTGGACCATGGTTGACCAAGGTTGATTTCCATATTGAGACAATCTTTATCAGAATGTGACATTCAACCATGGTTGACCATGGTCGATCATGGTTGATTTTCATATCGAGACAATCTTTTTCACAATGGGGCATTCGACCATGGTTGACCATGGTTGACTATGGTTAACCAAGGTTGACCATGATTAATATTATAAGCCAAAGGGAATAATAAACCCAAGGGATTGATATTATAAACCTAAGGGATTAATACTAAAACCCAAAGGGATTATGAACCCAAGGAATAATATTAAACCCAATTGATAAATATTATAAACCCAAGGTATATAAACCCTAAGATAAATATTATAAACACTAAAACAAACATGCTTGAACATGGTTGATTTTCATATTGAGATAAAGCTTATGACAATGTGACATTGTATCATGGTTTACAATGGTTCACCATGGTTAATTTACATATCAAGATAATATTTGTCACAACGCGATGTTGGACCATGGTTGATTTTAATATTGAGACATTTTTTGTCACAATCCAACGTTTTACCATGGTTGACCATGATTGTCCTTGATTGTCCATGATTTTCATATGGAGACAATTTATGTCACAATGCAACATTCGTCCATGGTTGACCATAGTTGATGATGGTTGGCTATGATTGATCATGATTAACCATAATTGATCTTATAAACCCTAGGGATTCATATTATAAATCCAAGGGAATAATAAACCTAAGAAATTAATACTAAAACCCAAATGGATTATGAATCAAAAGGAATAATATTAAACCCAAAGGACAAATATTAAAAACCCAAGGCATATAAACCCTAATATCAATATTATAAACACATGGTTCACCATGGTTGATTTTCATATTGAGACAATTCTTATCATAATGCGATGTTAGACCATAGTTGACCATCATTGATTTACATATTGAGACAATATTTGTCACAATGCAATGTTATACTAGGGTTGAGCCTGGTTGATTTTCATATTAAGAGAATCTTTATTAGAATGTGACCTTCGACGATGGAAGCCCTGGTAGATTTTCATATGGAGACAATTTTCTTCACAATGCACCATTTGAGACCATGGTTGATTTACATATCGGGACAATCTTTGTTACAATGATACGTTGGACCATACTTGACCATGATTTATTTTCATATCGAGACAATTTTGTCACAATGCAATATTCAACCATGGTTGACCAAGATTAATCATGGTTGGCCATGTTTCATTCTATAAAACATGGTTGACCATTATCGAACATGGATAAAACTATAGTTGAACATGATTGTCCATGATTTTCATATGGAGACAACTTTTGTCATAATGTGATATTCGACCATGGTTGACCATGAGTGGCTATGACTGACCTTGATTGACCATGATTGACATTATAAACCTAAAGGAATAATAAACCCAAGTGATTAATATTATAAACCCAAGGGATTAATACTAAAATCTCAAGGGATCATCAACCCAAGGGGATAATATTGAACCCAACGGACAAATATTGTAAACCCAAGTTATATAAACCATAAGATAAATATTATAAACACATGGTTGATCAAGGATGATTTTAATATTGAGACAATTTTTATCACAGTCTGATGTTAGACCATGGTTGACCATCGATGATTTATGTATCAAGACAATCTTTGTCCCAATGCGACGTTAGACCATGGTTGACTATGGTTTATTTTCATATCGATACTATCTTTGTCATAATGCGACGTTAGACCATGGTTGACCATGCTTGATTTTGATATCAAAACAATCTTTATCACAATGTGACATTGGACCATAGTTGACCATGGTTCATTTTCATATCAAGAGAATGTTTTTCATAATGCCACATTAGACCATGTTTGACCATGATTATCCATGGTTGTCCATGTTTTTCATATGGAGGCAATTTTTGTCACAATACGACATTTAACCATGGTTGACAATAGCTAGTTATAATTCACCATGGTTAACAATGATTGATATTATAAACCCAAGGGATCGATATTATAAATTCTAAAATAAGCATGCTTGACCATGCTTGACCATGCTTCATTCCATAAAACATGGTTGGCCATAATCAACGGTGGTTGACTACGGTTAATCATGATTTTCTATGATTTTCATATGGAGACACTTTTTTCCACAATGCAACATTTGAGACCATGGTAGATTTATATATCAACACAACGTTTGTCACAATTCAACATTGGAATATGGTTGACCATGATTGATTTTCATATCAAGACAATCTTTGTCAATATGCGACATTTGACCATTTTTTACTAAGATTGACCATGATTGACTTTTAAGAAAAATATATTTTTATTTTATATAAAAGTATAAATATTTTTAATTTAAAAAAAAAATCAATAATATAAATACGTTAATTTCATCATACAAAGAAAATCGATTAAAATAATCCTAAACATCTTCATTTATCTAATATAAAGTATTATCAAATGCTATTTATACACATATTTTTCCATAAACTCTATCAAGGAGAAGCCTATGTGGTGAAGTCACTAATGCATCATGAACTCGTTTAAATATTTTAACTTCTAATGCAAAATAAAATATAGTATAAGTAATTATATTTCATATGTTGGGTCGACATACTTCAAGTCATGTAGGATGTAATAGTTTTTAAGGTATTGTAATAGTTTTGTTTTATAATATGATTTTTATTATTATATATTTATTAATAGCTTGTGTGTAGTTACAAATAAAGCTTTCAAGGTATATCAACTACATTTAAATAATTAAGCATGATTGTACTAGCTCAACCTAGATTATACAATCATTGTGATATTATTATTAAAAAAAAAAATTATTAAAACATTACTTTTATATTTTAATACATGGAATTTAGAATAAATAGTAAAATACTCTTGATAAAAAAAAAATTATATTAACATTTAGGTATTTATAATGATAAAAAAAATATTGAGGAAAAAAATTATGAGGTACAAGATTAGCTTCTTTCATATTCCACAATGTTGCCAAAGCATGGGTTCTTAAATTATCTCAACATGTAAGAGAAGCATCTAGGCCAGAAAATTATGAATTATCACTGGTTTAGAATTTATCAATGTGTGTATTTATGCAAACAACAAGAAAGGCATACATTTTGAAGAAATGTTTGTGAGAGATTGTTATCAATACTATCAAAATCAAAACTGTATAGCCAACCATATAAACTCTAATAATTGAAAATCTTTGTCCATGATAAATTCAAATAACAATGTTATTATGAAAAGCTTGGAAAAATATATACCATATGAAAATTCAAAAGCATGAGCAATTATTCAGGTTTCACTCTGAATCAATGTGGCATATGATAATTCTTGATTGGCAAGGGACAAGTCATTTTCATTAATGAAAAAAAAGATCTTGCATGTTGCTGATGTCATCCATGTGTAACTACCATTTGTTTATGCGGTAAATTGTCAATGTTAAGGCGCTAGGAGTAAATTGTAAATTGTCAATGTTAAGGTGCTAGGATTAAAACAGTTAAGTGCGTATATTTTAATAAAAAAATTGATTCATCAAAGATTGAAGAAAGAGAATTTTGTTGAAAACGAGGCCAGATTTTGAAGACAAAACACGTTAGGATAAGATTTTGGACAAGTTTCCTGAAAATACGTAATACTATTGCACAAACTTATTTAATTGTTTCAAAATTCTACCACAATTTCAAAATTTTATATTTCATTTCAAAATTAAAAATAAAATAAATCTACTCCTTAAATTCAAATTGTATGCGTTCTTATTAGGTTGTAATTCGCAACACTTTGGATATGAATTTCAAATTATATTATTATTTTTTAATTGGTAACAATTTTATTAATTTAAAAAATATGTTACATTAAAGATGTTTATTTGTAAATCACAGAGTTTTAGATATAAATTTCAAATTATATTATTATTATTTTAATGAGTAACAATTTTATTAATTCAAAAAATATGCTACATCAAAAATGTCTATCTAGAAAAAACCTTCATATCAAACTCTTTAGGACGACCTAAGAATTAGACTCCATTTTTCTAATGGTATAAGTTACTTTAAATTATTTAAAGGATTTGAATATGAAATTGTATATAGTAGTTTAAAATGTTTAGTATCGTTTATAAGTGTCTTTATTAAATTGTTAAGCATGGTATATTTGAAAATAAACTTTTCACAATTTTCCTTCTCCATAAAATTAAAAAAGCTTTTCACAATTTTCATTCTTTATAAAATTAAAAATGGTGAATAGCCTAGATTTAATACTGAGAGAATATTTTTAAGTCATATATACCATCCAAGGCATGGGATGAAATAAGAAAAAATTAACCGTATTTCAATTAAAAAATAATAAGATACCAAATGTTTTTTGTTTTTTTGCATGTGGTTCACGAGCACTTTGGTCAGTGAGTGATCGATCGCTACGTTCATGGAAAAATCTGGGCGATAGCTAGGCTAAATCGCCCCTCGACCTACTACAAGCCCTAACCCCAAAAGCTTCGGGTAGATTCGACCCTATGACCTCCCGATGGCAAGACACGATTTTTGACCAACTGAATTAACCCTTAAAACCGTAAGATACCAAATGTTATTTAATACCAGGTGTCGAATTCCATAATTTCTGTCTCCCGACCGTTTCGTTAATCTTCTCTGTTCTATCACCGCCCGTCTTTTTGAGTTCACCCATTGTCAATTTTCGCTCCACTGCATTCTCCATCACTATTGCGGTTTCCCTCCATCTCCACGGCCAAGGAAGGAGTTCCAACTGGCTTCTGGACTTCTCAAACAATAAATTCACAGGTCGAATCCTGGCATAGGATGCTTCATTGCAAGCTCTCAAAAAAACCAATGATATGCAACATGAGCCAGAAACACTGTGGAAAGATAAAATCATATTGAATTTCAAACGAACACTGCTGTTTTACAATTATTTCTTTTCAACACAAGCGTGTCTGGATCTATCAGAAAATCAACTAAGTGGGCAGATTCCTTCTGAAATAGGATTTCTGACTTGTCTTAGACCTTTCCGCCAATAGAGTGAGCGGCCATATCCCATGGAAACTTGACAATTTAACCCTACCGAAATCTCTGGACTTATCTATGTACCAGTGAATTGACTAATATAGACAACCTATCAGTGTTGAATGTATCAATCACATGTATATTTTATGTAATCATTTCACACTTCTTCTTTTTCTGACATTACTATGTTGCATGCAGGCAGGCCGTTCAATACAATAACTAATTCTTCGTATGTGGGCAATAAGAACCTCTATGGTTTTCGTCCTTCAAGTTCCAATAACTTGAGTAGAAATGGCAATTAGGTTTATAAACATGTTTATGATAATATTAAGCTTTAGGTTTTACATTTAATATTACAATATTAGGTTAATAATATCATTAACATTCAATAATAATAATATATATTATTTGTATTATTATTAGTGTTATTATAAATTGTATTAACATTAATATACATAGTATAATACTTAATATAATTATTTTAAAATAAAAATAAAATTAGAAATTATATTCACTTTAATCATATGATTAAATTATCATTAACATTGTTAATATAAATGGTATTAAGATTAATATTAATAAATAAAATTAATAATATTAATATTCTAGTTAAGTATGGTAAAACAAACTCAACTATGGTCAAGCATGTCAATGCAAGGTAAATATCAACCATGGTGTATGTTGGTCAACCATAGTCAACCTTGGTCAATCTTGGTCAACCATCAACATCCCTCTTAACCTAGAAAATCTCATGCTCTATCCATTCCTAATGGCCAACTATGATCAACCAAGGTTATAATTGTTGAATACAATCAACCGAGGTCTCTATGGTTGAACATGGTCAACCATAATCTATCGTAGAAAGGTATGGTCAACGATAGCCAAATATGTGAAACCATTGCTAGTCATGTTCAAGCATGGGAAACATAGGCCAACCATGATCAATCATGGTCATATTTTGTCAACCATAGTGACCATAATCGACCTTTAAAAACCATGGTTAACCCATGCTCAACATGACCAACAATGGTTGATATAGTCAAACATAGTCAACCTTAGTCACCATCTCAAAAATGGCCAACCGTAGCCATCCATTATTAATATAGACAACCATAATTTATCATAGAAACTATGGTCAACCATGGTCAAATTAGTCAGACCATTTTCACACATGGTCAACTTAGTCAAGCCATGTTCACCCATGGTGAACTTGGTCAAACCATGTTCGCTCATGGTTAACCATGCATACCCATAGTCAGTGTTTAAAATTTTTAACAAAAGTCACACATTGCCAACCATATTATAAACATGGCCAACCACCATCAACTATGATCACCACGGTTGACTATGATTGACCACAATTAACTATGGTCACCATGGTCAGTCATAGTTGACTCTATTCAGCATGGTTGACTTATGTCGACCATGGTGATTAATGTGGAACCATGGGCTACTTAGGTTCCCATGATCAATCATGGTCATAATTAGTCATCCGTAGTCACCATAATAAACCTTTAAACACCATGGTCAACCCATGCTTAACATGGTTAATCATGATTAATATGGCCGAATATGATCGACCTATACCACCATGGTAAAGCATGAACAACCATAGTTCTCTATTATTAGTATAGACAACCATAATCTATCATAGAAAACTATAGCCAACCATGGTCAAATTAGTAAATTGATGTTCACCCATGGTGAACTTGGTCAAGCCATGTGATAAATGTCACAATGTGACAAAGAAAGGTACATTATGACAACATTGTCGCAATGTTGCATTACATTGCAATTTATCCAACATCACAATGTGACATTACAAAATCAGTTAACCATATTTACTAATTTAGTTGACAATGTTCGACACTCAAAATTCTTCAACTTCATTCAAATATAATCACCTATGAATATTATTGATTAATATTAGTAGTCAAAGATAGTGAGACACTTTAGTCAAACAAAGTTAACTTTTATAGTCCATGTTTAAAAAGTTGACCATGTTTGAATATCATTGATTAATATTAATAATCAAACATGTCGTCATGTCAGAATGGTACATAAATATATCAAATGACACAATGTAACAAACATTGTGGCAATGTTACATGACATTATATTTTCTCCAATATCACAACGTGACATTACAAAATTATTCAACTACATTTACTAGTGTCGTTATGCATGTGGTTGTATACATCGATCGATGTATATCAACGACATTTACTAGTGTGGTCAACCACATTTACTAATGTGGTTGTGCTAGGGTTTATAACATTGAGGTTTTATAACATTTGGGTTTATAATATATAGGGTTTAATTATTAGCATTTATAATATATGTTCAATCAACCATTAAACCATGGGCATGCCACTTAATCTCACACCACCGAGACACCCTACAATCTAAAAAGTAAATTCCACCATGAAAATAAATATAGGATAAAAGTGCTTTGAAGATTGAGAACAGAAATATTTACCCCATTAATGTAAACCCACTAAGCATTGAGGTGCTACACATGAGGCACACTTCTTCTCGGGGCGCCACCCGTCACTGATCGGATTCCCACTATGACCTCTTCCAAAAGCCAAGGGAACACTACCATTGCAACTACCTCCCAACTCAAAGCTTGATTTGTTGCTACAAGTGGTGTACCATGAAGGACAACCTCCAAGGGAACTAGGATCTCAATGCACTAGAACATCCATAAGTTAACACAACATTGGAAACAGCCTAATTGCAGTTGGGAATCACCACTAAAGCTACAAAAAAATGGAGTTGTGACACAATGGCTAAGAGCTCACAATGACAATGAGAGTTGTAATTTAATGAAAAGGAATGTGAAGACGGTTAACATGTATGAGTTCATGGGCTAGGATAGCCACTTAACCCCCCTCTTAATGTGATAAGAAACAACAAGGTCGTAGGCTTATCACATTATTTCCGACAACCCATTAAGGAAAATAAAATAAATACATTACCATAATATGTTTAACCTAATATTTTTTTAAATCTATCCAATTGAATGGATTAAAAACACGTACCCCACTAATCAATCAAAAACCATCAAAAAATATTACTAGGATGTATCCAACTTTGTGACATACACTAGGACATAAATACAAAATATCAGTTGCCATTTATACCCAGCTATACATCTTCTAAGAAACTAATATAGTGAAATTAAAAAACATAAGCTAAAAGGTTGGGCTAACATCAATTATCACAGGATGTTACTAGGGCCATATCCTCGATTTTTTTGCATGTTCGAGCTAAAGGCTTGAGGCCACCTTGTAGATGACCTTCTATGCATGATAGATGAGCGTTAACGCTCACTAAGCAAGAAAGTTGGCGGCATTAGAATTTTTGGATTTCATTAAGACATGATATGATTTCATTGAAGTCATAATAATTTTCTTTGAGTACCCTACCCAATACCACCTTCATTTTTCAATGGAGAGTGATGGAATTGAGGCATTAGCCCCACCTTCCCCTAGTATTACCAAGCCACTTCAATTTTGATTTCACAGTGAGAGTAGACTTGGCAATCATTAGTGGACAAGGCTTCTAACTGGAAGATTTCTTCTTGTATTTTAGGAGGAGTGGAGGAATTTTAAATACTTGTGGTTATATGAGCTTGTGTTTGAGCCTAAGGTGTTCCCTGAGGGCCTCAACCTCCAAACCCCCAATGAGGGAACATACATTGACGGGGTATTATTACTCGAAGGAAAGATAGCCCAAGTGAAAGAAAACCCCATTAGAGGTGAAAACTAGTTAAACAAATTGAATGAAACAAGGACGAAGTTAAAATAAACATCATGCTCCACTTCCAGGTTGTCCTGGGGATGGTAAGATCATAATGGAAGAGGAGGGGTGTGTAGAGAATAGCTCTGGGTAGGGTCAGTCAACCATTAAACCATGGGAATTCCACTTAATCTCACACCACTAAGACACCCTACAATCTAAAAAGAAAATTCCACCATGCAAACAAAAATAGGCTAAAAATTATTTGAAGATTGAGCATAGAAAGATTTACCCCACTAATGTCAACCCACTAGGAATTGAGGTGCTATGCATGAGGCACACTTCTTCTGCAGACGCCACCCATCATTGATCGGATACCCACTATGACCGCTTCCAAAAACCCAGGGATCACTACCATTGCAACTACAAGTGGTGTACCATGAAGGACAACCTCCAAGGAAACTAAGACCTCAATGCACTAGAACATCCACAAGCTAACGCAACATTGGAAATATTCCAATTGAGTTTTGGAATCACCACTAATGCTGCAAAAAATAAATGGAGTTGTTACAAAAGGGCCAAGAGATCGCGACAGGAATGAGAGTTGTCATTTAATGTAAAGGAATGTGAAGACGGTTAACATGTATGAGTTCATGGGGTTGGATAGCCAATCAACCCCCCTCTTAATGTGATAAGAAACAACAAGGTGGTAGCTTTCTCACTTTATTTCCAACAACACAGTAAGGAAAACAAAATAAATATATTACCCGAATATTTTTAACCTAACATTTTTTCAAATCTATCCAATTGAATGGATGAAAAACACTTACCCCACTAATCAATCAAAACCCATCAAAAAATATTACCAGGGTGCATCCAACTTTGTGACGTACACTAGGACATAAATACAAAGTATCAATTTCTATTTATAGCCAACTATACATCTTCTAAGAAACTAATATAGTGAAATTAAAAAACATAAGCCAAAAGGTTGGGCTAACATCAATTATCACAAGATGTTACTAGGGCCATATCCTCTATTTTTTTTCATGTTTGAGCTGAAGGCTTGAGGCTGCATTGTAGATGACCTTCTATATATGCTAGAGGAGTGTTAGTGTTGGCTAAGAAAGAAAGTTGGTGGTGTTAGAATTGTTGGATTTCATTAAGGAATGCTATGATTTCATTGCAGTCATAATACTTTTCTTTGAGTACCCTAACCAAGATCATCTTCATTTGTCAATGGAGAGTGATGGAATTGATGCATTATTTCCACCTTCCTGTATTATTACTAAGCTACTTCAATTTGGAATTCATAGTGAGAGTAGACTTGGAAATCATTAGTGGTCAACGCTTCTAACTTGAAGATTTCTTCTTTGATTTTAGGAGGAGTGGAGGAATGGAAAATAGTTGCATTTGTATTAGCTTGTGTTTGAGCCTGCGGTATTCCCTGGGGGCCTCAACATCCAAACCCCTAATGAGGGCACATACGTTGATGGGGCATAACACTCAAATGAAAGATAGACCCAAGGAAAGAAAACCCTACTAGAGGGGTAAACCAGTGAAACAAATTGAACGAAACCAGGACAAAGACAAAAGAAACATCATGCTCTACTTCGAGGTTGGCATGGGGATGGTATTAGCTCATAATGGAAGAGGATGGGTGTGTATAGAATAACTCTGGGTAGGACCAATCTACCATTAAACCATGGGCATGCCACTTAATGTCACACCACTGAGATGCCCTACAATCTAAAAAGAAAATTTCATCATGCAAATAAAAATAGGCTAACAATTCTTGAGCATAGAAAGATTTACCCCACTAATGTCAACCAACTAGGAATTGAGGTGCTACACATGAGGTACACTTCTTCTCCAAGTGTCACCCGTCATTAATCGGATCCCCACTACGACCACTTCCAAAAGACTAGGGCTCACTACCATTGCAACTATATCCCAACTCAAAGCTTGAATTATTGTCACAAGTGGTGTACCATGAAGCACAACCTACAAGGAAACTAGGAGCTCAATGAACTAGAACATTTGCAAGCTAATGCAACATTGAAAATATCCCAATTACAATTGGGAATCACCACTAAAGCTGCAAAAAAACATGGAATTGTGACAAAAGGGCCCAGAGCTCGTGATGGGAATGAGAGTTATCATTTAATGCAAATGAATGTGAATATGGTTAACATGTATGAGTTCATGGGGTGGAATACCCACTCAACCCCCATCTTAATGTGATAAAAAACGACAAGGTGGTAGGATTCTCTCTTTATTTCCAACAACCCATTAAGGAAAATAAAATAAACATATTACCCTAATATGTTTAACCTAATATTTTTAAAATCTATCCAATTGAATGGATTAAAAATCTTAGTGTTTTACATGGGATTTTCTGAATATGAAAATCAATCATCATCAACCATAGTCAACATTGAATCAATGTGAGGATCAATTTGACAATAATTATTGCAATGTTACATTACAATGCAATTTATGCTATGTGACATTGTGACATAAAAAATTAGTATTTAATATATTTATTTTAGGGTTTATAATATTAAGGTTCATAGGGATTACAATATCAACCATGTATGGTCAACCATGTTTATTTCAGTGTTTATAATATCTATCTTAGGGTTTATATAGCTTGGGATTATAATATTGATCCATTGGATTTAATATCATTCCTTTGGGTTTATAATCCATTGGGTTTATAATATCAATCTCTTTGGTTTATTAATCTAAGGGTTCATATTCATAGGGTACAACATTATTCATAAGGTTTATAATATTAATCCTAGGGTTTAATATAAATCCCTTCGGTTAAGAGTCATGGTAAACCATGGTCCAACATCACATTATGAGAAAGCTTGCCTGAATATGAAAATCAACCATGGTCAGCCATCATTAACCATCATCAACCATTGAAAATCATGGTCAACCATGGTCCTACGTCACATTGTGACAATGATTGTCTCAATATGAAAATCAAACATGGTCAACCAAGGTTAATGATGGTCAACCGTAGTCAACCATAGTTAAACATGGTCCAACATTGCATTGTAACAAAGATTGTCAAAGCAATCATGGTCAACCATGGTCAACCATCAACTATGGTCACATGTTAAATCGTGGTCAATCATCATTAACCATCATCAACCATGGTCAGTCATGGTCAACCATGATCCAACATCACATTGTGAGAAAGATTGTCTCAATATGAAAATAAACCATGTTCAATCATGGTAAAACTTGGTCCATCATCACATTGTGACAAAGATTGCCTCAATATGAAAATCAACCATGGTCAACCGTAGTTACGCATTATACAACATTGCATTTTGACAAATATTGCCTCGATATGAAAATAAATCATGTTCAACCATGGTCCAGCATCACATTATGACAAGGATTATCTCCATATGAAAATCAACCATGGTCAACCATGCTTATTTTAGGGTTTATAATATTTGTGATAAGGTTTATAATATTAATCCCTCGGGTTTATAATCCCTTGGGTTTATTATTCCCTTGGGCTTATAATAACAATCCTTTGGGTTTATTAATCTAAGGGTTCATATTCTTCAATTAATGATCATTCATAGGGTTTATAATATTAATCATAGGGTTTATAATATTAATCATAGGGTTTAATATAAATCCTTTGGGTTTTAAATGATCATCAAACATAGTCCACCATGGTCCAATGTCACTTTAAGGCAAATATTGTCTCAACATGAAAATCAACCATGGTCAACTAGTCTCAACCATTGTCAACCATGGTCAATCATTGTCAACCATAGCCAAATGTTGCAATGTGACAAAGATTATCTTAATTTGAAAATCAATCATGGTCAAGCACGGTTAACCATGGTCCAACATCACATTGTGAAAAATAGTCTCAATATGAAAATTGGTCATGGTCAAGCATGGTCCAACGTCGCATTGTGACAAAGATTGTCTTAATATGAAAATCAACCATGGTCAACCATATTTATTTAACAATTTATAATATTTATCATAGCTTTTATATACCTTGATTTATAATATTTATCTTAGGATTTATCTTGGTATTTTCTCAATATGAAAATCAATAATGGTCAAGCATGGTCAACATTGTAGCAATGTGACAATCAATTTGACAATCATTATCACAATGTTACATCACAATGCAATTTAATCTACGTCACATTTTGGCATTACAAAATTATTATTTAATATATTAATATTAGGGTTTATAATCTTAGGTTCTATAATATCAATTTTAGGGTTTATAGGATTTACAATATCAAGAATGGATGGTCAACCATGTTTATTTTAGGGTTTATAATATTTATCTTATGGTTTATACAACTTGGATTTATAATATTAATCCCTTTGGTTTAATATTATTTCCTTGCATTTTTCAATATTCAGATACCTTGGATTATAATATTGATCTGAGGGTTTATCATGGGATTTTCTCAATATAAAAATCAACCATGGTCAACCATGGTCAACATTGTAGCAATGTGACAATCAATTTGAAAATAATTATCACAATGTTACAATACAATGTAATTTATGCTACGTCACATTGTGACTTTACAGAATTTGTATTTAATATATTAATTTAGGGTATATAACATCAACCTTAGGGTTTATAGGGTTTACAATATCAACCATGGATGGTCAACCATGTTTATTTTAGGGTTTATAATAGTTATCTTAGGATTTATATAATAATAATCCCTTAGGTTTAATATTATTCCCTTGCATTTAAAATCACTTGGGTTGTTATTATCTATCCCTTGGGTTTATAATATCAATCACTTTGGGTTTATTAATCTAAGGCTTCATATTCCTAAGTTGTAATAGATAGGGTTTATAATATTAATCCTAGGATTTAATATAAATCCCTTTGGTTAGTAATCATGGTCAACCATGGTCAACCATGGTCCAATGTCTCATTTGAGAAATAATGTCTCAATATGAAAACAAACCATGATCAATCACCATTAACCATTGTTAGCCATGGTCAACCATCATCCAACATTACGTTGTGAAAAAGATTGTTCAATTTGAAAATCAACTATGGTCGACAATGGTTAGTTATATTTTTTATTATGTTTATTTTTAATATAAATAAATAAATTATTAATTCATTAATTATTATTAATATTTAATTAGATTATTAATTAATTTTTTAATATTTTTAATTATTTAATATTTAATATTATTTAATTTAGATTTTTTTATTATTATTAATTATTTAATAATAATAATTTTTTTTTGTAAGCTTGGAAGAAATACATCTTCTATCATGTCCTATAATCACCCCGATCGGTGGGGGAATTAAACTAGTGACTTCACATCAGAAAGTGTAAGAGGTGCGCCTTAGCAAAATGCCGATCACTGTCATCCAAGACACCGACATATGTTTAGATATAATAATAATATTAATTGATAATAGTAACAATATTGATTAATAAGAATATTATTAACAATATATTATTCATCGGGTTTAAATAATAGCAAATAACATTTAATATCAAATAATAAATAATATAAATTAATAATTGTTATTTATTAATTACTGTCATGCTGGGTTTCGACGTGTTGTATATGTTTTCGAAAAGTGGTTTTATAATCATTTTTAGTGGAGAGGGATTGATTAGTTTTAAAAAATGATAGATCAAAGATTGAAATAAGAACATTTTGTTGAAAGTGAGGCCATATTTTACAGATAAAACACATTAGCAAAGATTTTGGACAAGATTCCTGAAAATATGTAATACTATTGCCCAAATTTATTTAATTGCTTCAAAATTCTGCCACAATTTCAAAATTAAAAATAAAATGAATGTATACTTTAAGTGCATACCTATATTCATTCCTAATTGCTTCTCCTTCAATTTTCATGTTTACTGTTTTAAATCTCAAAAGCTATAGCCCGTCTCTCCTCAGCATTTTGGTCAATAATAGAAGAATTGAATCTCACCTCACTTTTACAAAACATCTCTTGTAAGCCACAACACCTTGGATGTGAATATCCAATTATATTATTTCTTTTAGCAAGAAAAACACACTTCATTTATATTAATATGTATAAACCAGTACATCTATCCAAAATACATATATATCTGTGCATCTCCTCTATATATATCTTTTCCACATGACATGTGACATTCAACTCTATCTCATCATCTTAAAACAAGAAATATAGTAAGGAAAAGTATAATTGTTCCTATATTTAAAACATATATATATACTTCATCAACTATATCTACAGTGATCCTGAAAACAGTAGCGGACCCAAAATTACAAAAATCCAAAACATTAAACAAACCATAATATCCATCATATACATAAGGCAACACATAAAATATATATCCTATCCAGGGAGGGAAAAAGTCCCCATATCCAGTGTATTGTTGCCCAGTCTTAACTCTATATACATCCCATCTATAGTATCCATTAGTCCCATCTTTGATAGCTTATCAACATATTGGTTGTATTCCCTTCTGATGTGTTGAATCGAATAGCTACTATGTGAGCCCCATAAAGACCCAATAAGATTGAGCCATCCCTATCGATGAAGTAGTGTGATACTTCTCTTCCCCAAAATATGTTAAATGATATCCATTGAGCTGCCAAATATGTGAATATTGGGGATGTCCAAAAATGTAGCAAAATATAGTAATCCACATATAGCAATAATCTCAGCCTTCATGTTTGTACCCCATCCATCATACCAATGTAGCCAGTACTCTTGCTCCTCTGATATCTTGAGCCAAAACCCACAACCACAAACATCGCTTTGTGCTACCCCATAAAAAAAGCAACTGGATATATATCCCCAGGACCAAGCATATTTATATCAGTGACCATGGTATCCTTTTTGTGATTCTTAGAAGAATGATACCGTTCAAGGATATGATCCACAAATTCTGAGGAATTTTCTTTGAAATTTTCAAATATAATCCTATTGCACTATCTCCATATTTCCCAAAAATATATAAATGGAATGGTCCTCCATATACTATTTTGCTTGCTCCACTATCCCAAATAGTCTGAGATATCTTGGAAGTTTTTTAGTGGGAAATAAATATACTATGCAATATGGTACCAAATATTCATAGAGACTGGACAAATGATGAATATATGAACATTATTTTCCACCGCTACCCTACATAAGACACATATACGTGGCCCTTGCCAATTTCTCTTCTGTATATTTTCCATGTTAATTTCTTGTTTTTCCATACAAGCCATACAAATACAATGATTTTAATGGGGATTTTTTGTTTCCAAAATTTGTAAAATTCACATAACTCATTTTTGTATGACACTTGAAGAAATAGGGTGTTGTATATGTCCACCACAATAGCATAGTCAGATTTCATCTTACCCAACCAGGTAATCCTATCACCTCCAATCACCCTTCTGATGCATGCCCATCGTAACTCAGATTGGATCCAATCCCACTCCCTAGTCAACATGTTATCTAAGCCCATCTCATCTACCATGCGCCATATGGGGGATTTACCATTCCATGCAGAGATGACCTGACTCAAATAAAATATACCCATATTGTTAAAGCATTCTCTAAGCACCTCCAAGAGAGGGAGATCATTATTAAAACCCAGTATGTAATCTTGTCCAATCAGAGTCTAGTGACCCAAAGCAAATGGCCAACAAATGTTATGTAGTAAGCATTGATTGATTTTCTTGAAGCTGCGCTAAATAGTTGACCCCAATGGAGTCCCAATGAGATCCGGATGCACCCAAGCAACGAAATCGTGATCCTTTAAATATTTATGTTTTATAATATTGCTCCATATGCCTCTGCCAAAAATTCCTCGATATAAATCCTTTTGTAACATTCCCCCCCCCCCCCCAACCAAAAAAAAAATGTTCTCAAATCCAAGATACCCCAGCCCCCCATCCACTTTTCAGTGTTGATTGTGGCAAGTTTCGTCAAATGGTACTTTTGCTTGGTAATACTCCCTGTCTAGATATAGTGTGGCATGATACTATTTAGCTTCTTTATGACGACAACAATAATATAATATAAGTGTGCCCAGTACATGCTCAACTATGCAATCAGAGATTGAGCAAGAGTAATGCAACCCCCATTGACAGACATTTGTTCTCCCAACATGAAAATCCTTTTATAATACTGATCCACCAGCCACATCCAATCTTTAAGCCTATATTTGTTGGGTTTTATGTTATATCTCAAATGTTTCAATCCACCCTCTAAATAATCGGTGTCAATAGCAAATATGTCCTTAATGAACTCAATATCCTCTTGTGCATAGTTACCATATAGTATAATTGATTTCTGTAGATTCATAAAGAGCCCTGAAGCATTTCTGAATCTCTAAAAAATATATGATAATGCCCTCCACGTGATCCTATTAATCATGCCCATAATCAGTGCATCATCCATGAAAAATATGTGGGATATCTTAATATTGTGGCCCATATCTAGTGGAGAGAAATTACTAGTCTCCACAACATGTTTAATATGAACACTTAGACCATCCATGGCCAATATGTAAAGTAACAGAGATAGGGAGCAGCCTTGTCTGAGCCCACAGCCCACCATGAAGAATTTGGTGGGAAGTCGATTGATTAAAACAACAAATCGCACATTAGTAATACAAGCCATAATGCACTCCGTATTTCTACTTGTAAACCAATTCCGTTTAAAACCATTCTCAAGTATCCCCAGTCAAGACAATCATATGCCTTTTGGAGATCAACCTTCATGACAACAACATTTAGTTTTCTAGTATGTATGGTATGTAAGCATTCTTGTGCAATGGAGAGGACATCCTGGATTTGTTTATTTTGTAGAAAACCAAATTGGTGAGGCGATATAAATTTGGAAAGAATAAGATTCATCCTTCTAGCAATAGTCTTTGATATAATCTTATAAATAAGATTACATAGAGAAATCGATATAAAATCTGAAAAGGTCCTAGTGGAAGACCCATTTGGGATGAGAAAAATGTAACTCAAATTTATATGTGGGTGTATATACCTTAGGATTCTTGACTCCTCGGCCATGGAAAATATTTCCCCTAGAATAAGTTGAAAAAAACTGTGAATAATTCAATAGTCCATCCAACAGGACTCGAACATTTGTCCTTCTTGAAATATTTAAGGATCCCCAAAATTTCCTCCCAGAAACGTCTTTGAACAACTCCTCACTTGCATCAACATCAAACATGTTTGGGTATCCATCATACCCCCATATCTGGTCCTCCACTTTGTCCACCACCATCCTCCCGTAAGCCAATTCAAAATGCAGGATAGATGCCCAATAAATCTCTTCATGTGTGATACATCTATTTCCATATGAATGTTTAATCTCCCATATGTTGTTAATGTTCCTTCTGTGGTTGGCGAACCTATGAAAGAATTTTGTGTTCCTATCCCCTTCTTGGATCCAAATAACCCTACTTTTCAGCCTCCCAAGGCTTCAAAATATGATTTATCTTCATTTCTAATATGTGAATATCCATCATTATGGACGTCGGGTGATTTGGGAGAATGAGAAACTACCACAGATTATCCATAGCCACCGAAATCTCATTTAACTCAATCTTCATTTCGGCCTTCTTTTGTCTGTCCCATTTCTTGGCCATTATCTTTAATTACCTGAGCTTGTTTACAATATTTGACATAGGGGAAAGATCCCTCACCTGTGTCTTCCACCAGCACTTATGCACAAGATCATTGAAGTCTAGGTCCTATAACCAAATTCAATTAAATTTGTATGGAACACCAAAATGGAGATCCCCCCGTCGCCACAAAAGATATATGGGTATGTGATCTGATATAAAGTTACTTATGATACTGGACTGTACAGACCCAAGTCTATCCACTAGATCTTCATGAATAAGGAACCTATCGAGTCGTTTAGCCACATAGCCATTACCCGCCCGCCCATTATCTCAAGTAGGGCCAATCTTGGGTGGACAAATATCAACATAGTTCTGGTCCATGATAATATATTTAAACCGATCAGTCATAACATTAGTCTTTTTGGATCCCCCCCCCCCATTCTCATCCACCCCAATCGTGCAGTTCATATCACCCGCCATAATGAGAGACTACAGATCTAAAATATCAGATGCAACCAAACCTTTCCAAAAATATATTTGTACAGAGCATATATGTTGAGAATATGAATGTGTCCAAGGAAGCCCCTAATACAATCGGTAAGTAGAATGCCCTCAAAACATGAGAAAGCTCGCATGTGAACCCACCTAAGGTTCCATAAGGCTGTCAGTCCACCCGATTGACCAGTTGCATATGTAGCAACCATGTACTAGTTTGGGAACATTTTCCTGAAGTAAACAATCTCTTGTTGTGCAAAGTGCATAGTCTCCTGAATAAGGATAACATATGGGCTAGAAGAAATGAATAATTATCTGAGAGCCAAAAATTTCAGAGCAGCCCCCAGTCCTCGAATATTCATAGATAAAATGAAGTTCATGGAACACCTGAGGAGGGCTCATTTTCTCTAAGGTCCCAAGTGGGAAAGGGTGAAGCAATGGGAACATCAACCAAGACATTAGATTCTAAAGGACAAAATGGGATAGCCTTAGCACGATCCCTAAATGACGATTGTCCAAGCTATTTTTGCAACGTATAGTGATATTACCGACAGAAATAGGACTGATAAGGGGATATGTGGCACTAGGGGTTTTATGTATGGTAAGGGAGTGGAGGTCTAAGGTCTTACATTGTAGTAAACATTCCAGGTCATTATTCGGCAAGTTGGTAGGGGAGTTTACAAGGGAACATGGTAAAATGGGTCGGGTCCTAGTATCCGGAGAGGTATGGAGTACTGGCTGTGTAGAAATTTTAGGAATATACATGATATGTGATGGAAAAATATCACCATGTGACATCAGGAGGTGGGGCATCACTCCATATGTAGATGGGTCCATACTAGAAAAAGAAATATTCTTGTCTGACATGGATAGTGAGTCATCAAACAGTGCAGTCCCAGTACCCTTAGAGGTAGGGGATGAGGTAACCCCAATAGGCACGGGGTTAACGTGTTTTGTTTGAAAAAGTCCATATTGAGTGCAGGGTAGAGAGAAAGGTGGTGTACATGATAT
This sequence comes from Pinus taeda, assembly GCA_000404065.3. Taxonomy (NCBI): domain Eukaryota; kingdom Viridiplantae; phylum Streptophyta; class Pinopsida; order Pinales; family Pinaceae; genus Pinus; species Pinus taeda. The sequence continues at coordinate 79,165 of APFE030191601.1, forward strand.
ATGATGTATATCACTTGAATTATTACCAAGAGCTAGGCTAGCATCAAACTCAACAATCCCTCCACCCTTGGAAACCAAATGCCCATGATATTTGTGTCGATATGTCGAGTGCCTACCACCAAATCGATGTGGACATTATGTCATTTGATGACCTGTATGATGACATATGAGACATCTGAACGGAATACCCTAGAAATCTAATCTTTGATACACATGAGTATCTTCCCAGTAGATTTCAATATGGTCAAGGAAGGCCCCACTATAATCTTTCTCAATCAAAATCCAGGAAATATGCTTGTCTGGAGGATGCAGACATTGAGGATTGACATAAACGAATTTTCCAATGGCATTACCAATGTCCATGAAAACCTACCGCGTCCAAAATTTAATAGGAAAACCAAGTAATTTAACCCAAATCACAGTATTTTTGGGTGTCTCCTTCAATGGATTAAAGCCAATGTACCGTGCATGGAGGGCCAAAAAAAATGACCACGAATCCATGGAATCCCCTTAATCTGTAAATCCTCCAGGCACACAAAATGGAAACTATATCAATCGTTGATGAGCCGCACCACCAACTAATAATAAAGACTTCCACTTAGATTCCACCCATTTTCACATCTCACCTTCCCACATCGGAGAAAAGTTCCATCTACCCACTAATGCCCATTTCTATGAACTACTAACCTGATCCTGTAAAATGTCATGGCCAAAACTGAGAATAGGCATTGGTGAACATATTTTGATAGAATGTCCATTCTGAGAATAATGATTTCGGTAACCACGCAGACCATGAAGTGGAATGCACTGTGCATGTGCACGACCTAGCACGCCTCGAAAGATATCTACCTGGCATCCAGCTCCATTGTCATCCGAGCCATCCCAAGCGTCCATCCATATGGATTTTTATGAAATGAATCCACTTCCAGCCTAGCATGAATAAATGCCTCATGTGTCAAAGTATCCGACGCAAAGGGGTCCATTTGATCCATCATGGAAACACATTGGAAAATAATTGAAAAAACGCACGAATAAATGCCTCATGTGTCGAAGTATCTGACGCAAAGGGGTCCATTTGATCCATCATGGAAACACATTGGAAAATAATCGAAAAAACCCAGACTTCATGGAAATTAAAAATTTAAGCACAGAAATCGTCAAGAAATCTGTTAGGTATCATACCACCATGACGTCGGAATCCACAGACAAAACAGAACCCAATGACCAAGACATACCACATTCCCACCACATAACTCAAAGTATAATTCTGTGGGCGGTGTTCAACCCAAAAAGTGAATGTGGCAGACACATATATTAGAAAACAATATCCAGAATCAGACATATCAACAACATCGACCCATGTCAGATAAATCAGGAAATATACAACACGGAATTAATACATGAACAACCAATGTCCCATTACATTATCTCCACCCCCGCGTCTCCCCTTCTGAAAACTCAAAACATAAATTAATTTAAAATCAATAAAATCAAATTTTGAAAGATTTACCATATATAATAATAAATTTTGAATTATTTGATTTTTTTTAATGTTAATTTCATTTTTTTTTTTTTCTAAATTCTTTTATATATTTGTGAAAAAAAATAATAATTTTATTTATTAAAAAATAAAAATAATATAATTTTAATAAATTCTCATTCACGTGTATTTATATTAGCTTTTTAATGTTATTATTTAATACGACATTTCTAATTAAAAATGGCTTCTATTGAAAAAAAATAATACTTATCAATATAAAATTCAAAAATATTTCAAATATTGTGTTCAAAATACTTAAATAATAGAATTTTTTTATGTAATGCTAAAAAGATTTTGTATTTGAAATTTCACAAAGATATAATGAATATGTTGCTTAATCTTTAAAGTTCAGACAAGGTGATGCTGAAGGAGGATCTTCCCACCATAAATTTGAACTCTTCGTTGTTCAAAGTCAAAGGTATTGTGAAGATGCCTATTGTGTTGAAAGCTACCGCGGGTTTTGTAGAGCGTTGGTGTTGGGAGAAGTCGTCGACTGAATGGTTTGATCAGATGGAGGAAAACATATTCGTGAACGTTTTCTGTTGTATGTTGTGTAAAAGAGCCGAGCCGAGCGTAGCCTGGAGCACTGCAATTCAAATTGATCGATCAGTCCACCTCTTCAATCGGCGTGCGGCCGGATGCGTGAGAAATGTTATAGATCGGGCTATTTTCTATTTTTTTTTATTTCTCCTCCCTCAACCTGAGTACTTCAGTTCAACGTTGGAACCAATCAGTGAAGTGGAGCTAGCCAACAGGGTGTTGTTAGCTAAGTGAAGTGGTGCTAGCAAACAGGGTGTTGTTAGCTACATCGTTGGAAACTGTAGCCTGTCTCTGTAGAACAGTTTCAATGACTGATTCCAGGTTATATTCATGATTATCTGTTGGATTTGTTGCTAGATTGGATCATTACGGAGCTAACACCAATTGGTGGATGTAGATTGGATCGGATCTCTCCCTGCCCATCAAAAGCGAAGCGTGTGGAACTCTGAAATTTATAATCCGCTGGAATTTTGGGAGATTTATAATTTGAAAGTCGCAAGGGCAGAAGATCGAAGTAAATCTGCGTTTGTGCTTCATTCAGCAAGATTAAGAAATCCTAGAGAGTGCGACCGCTGTTGGAAAACGCCAAAATGAATTGGGTTAATCCTTAATTTTTGGAGAGAGTAAGCCGAGCGGAGTGCCTACCCACCGATTGTGCTGCGGAGTACTGCACACCGTAAACTTGGAAATGCGGTGCGCGGTTGCATGCTGAAGAATCGTTGTATTGAGGCACGTTGAACTAAAGAGGATTGTGGTGTGGGTTGTCCAACCGTGTGGAGAAAAGACTCGATTGGTGTGGCACCCCATGTGCATCGTGTTGTTGAGCACCCTACATCGAGCTATTCTGTGGGTACAACCAACTGACTGAAGGTGCAACTACCCTCTCTTGAATTTGAGATTTAAATTTGGAGGCGAGATCAAGGGGCGTGTACGCAATGTGTCTGTATTTTTATCAATGTCTTTAACATTGATGCTTTTGATGATGTCTTTTTCATGTGGACATTGGAGGCATTTGTAGGTTGGGTAGTATTTTTTATTCAGAAATATTCTTTGACAAATAATATGGTTATACTAGAAGTATCATGAGCCGTAATCTTCTCAACAGGATTTTGCAATTGATGAGTTGCTAGTGATTCATGAAGAAATGCATAAACACTTGAATCGTTGAAAAACATGTTGAAGATTCAGATGATAAAGAGGAAAACACAGAACTGAGAGTAAAACCGAGAGAAAGAGGAAACGAAACGGTCTTCAATGGAACTAACAATTCTAATAAAAGCAAATATTTATTTCAAGTTTTCATCTCAAAGCTCCAAAGTAATCTACAAGGGACAAAATAAATCATATTATACATCTTTAATAATAAGGATAATGGACTTTAATGAAGTGACCCATAAGGAACACATGGAATCAGATAAATTCTTGTGTGGGTAGAAAGATTCTCATGCTTCAAGTAAGCTTGCACTCGATGGAGTGTTATCTATCACCAATGCTCAAGACAAACCACATCAAGTGGTCTATGTTAAGCCAAGAAAGCAAAAACATGACTTTGGTTGAATTTCTCTACTAAGGGGAGAGTTGGATTAATGGAGAAATCTAGTCTTTTCTATATTAATGTATTTGGTTGTTTGTTGTTGTACATTAGGATTGAAATCCTCTATTTAGGTCCAAAATCCTATTATTAAGGGAATGGTTTCAACCACCCAACTAATGTATGATTTTATATGTACAAAGCTTTGATTAAATAAAATGTGTGGAGTGCTTAGGCATTCTCCAAATGAAAGTTGACTCACCTCGAACGCCTCTTGATTTTATCTCATATTATGTCTCTTCTTGATTTTAACAAAAAATCCTAAGAGAAACTACACCTTATTAGAGGCGTTACAGTTATCTAATTTAAGTATCTTTCCCATTTTAAAGTTAGATTTCTAATTTAAGTATCTTTCCATTTTAAAATGGCATCTAACTTCCATGAGCAATGCCCTGCTCAAAACCAAAAACATTATTTTATTTTATACATATGAGTGGTAGATATTGTAAATTTGAAGATAAAGATTTTTTTATCAATTTAAAAGATTGATTTTCAAATACAATTTTAGTTTTTGTAAAATAAATTTTAGTTTACAACATTTTAATAAAATCAAATAAATTAATTATAATAATATACATATATCTAAACTAATAAATACTAAACCATGTTAATTAATTAATAATATAATATTTTAAAGCTATTTAAACTATAAATCCAAAACCTTATAAAACATTTTTCCTTTCATATATATATATAATCTTTACTTTTTAATTTTTTTAATATATTCTATTTACTTTTTGATTTTAAGTGTCACATTTTCAAGTTATTTAAAATGATAAATTTATTTTTAACAAATATTAAGAATAAAAATTAATTTAATAATAATATTTATCAATATAAATTAATTATTTTTAATTAATATTTTTTTAATTTAGTCAAAAAATTAAAGTTCAAGTTGTATTATATCAACCAGTTTATTTATTATTATTTAATTTTAAGGTCACACTAAGTTTAAGACAAGACCAATTGTGTTAATAAAAAGGTATATATAGTCTAACTTTTTGATTTTGAACATTGACCACACATACTCTTAAACCATTAAGCTCACCTCAAACTATATGAATATTATAATAAATATATTATTAATTATTAAATTTTAAATAAATATTATAATAATAATTTAACTTTAAAAATAAAAACATCTTAATTTTTATTATTCAAATATTATTTATTTTAATTTGAATTAAATATTTAAATATCAAATATCTAATAAAAAACTTCGTGAGACATTATTTCACTAAAAGAAAGTTGTAAATAAATAAACTATTGTAAATTAATAAATAAACTAAATGAAAGTGAAGTGAAGTGGCTTTCAGTAAAGGATTGAAAAGACGTTCATAATCGGGAATGCTTCTACTATTTTTTTTTTTACTGGAATCAATATATGTCAGCATTACAATCCTTTCCCTTTCATGCTGTAACTCAAGTCCTTACACCCAACCACTTCATTTTGCCTAGTGGTTGGCATGTTACAGATAAAAATCAAACTTTGAATTAAAAGGAGTTGCAGCTCACAGGTGTGTACATCACCTAGAGACTGCACTCAAACAAGGAGGAGACTCTCTCTCTCATTTACTCACTCTCCATACACGAATGAATATTACATATTAAATACATGACTGAAAAATAGGTAGTTGTAAACAACCTCTTAAATTCTAGGAACTACTCCTAAACTAAGAAGATGTGTTACAACCACATAACCATTTCTCCATTATTTCTAACTCCCCCCTTAATGGAGAAAGGGTTATTCTGCACACCTAACATCCCTCTAAATAACTCAAACTTTACTCGCCCTAGAGGCTTAGTAAAGATATCAGCTAAATTATCACAAGTATTACAATAATCCACACAAATTTCCTTAGACTGTATCTTTTCTCGTACAAAGTGAAACTGAGTATCAATGTGTTTAGCATTCTTATGGAAGCAAGCTTTATTGTGCTCTGGTTGTCAGTTTTGATGCTGGTTGCTTCTCTTTGTCCTTCGCTTGCATCGCCGAGCAATCTCCTCAACCAGATGGCTTCGCATGTAGCTACACACAACGCCTAGTACTCAGCTTCACATGATGATAATGCTACAGTGCTTTGCTTTCTACTACTCCACGAAATAACCCCGGATCTAATACTAAATGCATATCCTGTGATGGATCTACGATCATCCAGGTTGCCTGCCCAATCTGAATCTGAATAACCTACTAAAGTAACATCAGAAATGTCAGTGTATAAAAGACCATAATTACAAGTACCACTAAGATACCTCAACACACATTTTGCTACATTCCAGTGACTGTCAAGTGGTCTGGACATAAACTGGCTCAGCACACTAACAGAGTATGCCAGATCAGGCCTAGTTGTCGTGAGATAGATCAGACTTCCAACTAGCTGTCTATACAAAGTGGCATCGACCTGTTTTGTGCCATCGTCACTGCTTAGCTTGAGGTTCTGTTGCAATGGTGTTGCTGCTGTTTTACACTGTTCCATTCTGAATCTTTCCAACAGGGTTCTGGCATACTTTCCTTGGGTTAGAAAAGTTTGACCAGAATCTTTCCACACCTCCAATCCTAGGCAGTAATGAAGATCACCAAGGTCTTTCATTTCAAATACCTATGACATTTGCTGCTTGATTTCTTTGATCAAATTATTTGCATTCCCTGTTATTATCATGTCATCCACATACAAAGAAATCAAAATGATTTTCCTCGGTTTATTTATCTTGGTATACAGGTTTGGATCGTTGAGGCTCCTACGAAAACTATGCTGAATAAAAAATGAATCAAATTTGTCATACCATGACCTGGGTGCTTGTTTCAGACCATAAAGTGCCTTATGTAGTTTACACACTAAATTCTCTTGCCCCTTTTTCACAAAACTAGGAGGTTGTACTAAATATATTTCTTCTTTTAATTCTCAATTCAGAAATGCAGATTTAACATCTAACTGGTGTAGCTTCCATTTATGTTTTGTTGCTAAACAGATTAGCATCCTAATTGTATTAAGTTTAGCTACAGGGGCAAAGGTGTCATCAAAATCAATTCCTTCTTGTTGTGAATAACCCTTTGCTACCAGTCTAGCTTTGAATTTTTCTACACTCCCATCTGCATTTATCTTAGGTTTATACAGCCACTTACAACCTATAGGGGTTTTTCCTTCTGGCAACTCAACTAAGTCCCAAGTATGGTTTCTATATATTGATTCCATTTCTTCATGCATTGCAGCCCTCCATTCATCTGATTTACTTGCTTCTTCATAGTTTGAGGGTTCTACAATATTTAAAATTTTGGACATTAAAGCATAGTCTCTGAATTTTGCAGGTAGTCTAGTCTTCCTACCTGATCTTCTAGGTAAAGGACTTACCTCAACTCTATCTGTTTCAGCACTCTCCGGGCCTGCATCATCACTTATTACACTATCTGCTGCTACTTCTTCCTGTTTCTGCTCCTGCTCTTCTTCTTCTTCACTGTTCAGTTATATCAGGAATGGAATGTGGTTGTCATTCTTAGAGTCTTCCTTTCCCTCTTCTGTCTGTTCATGAAAGATGACATCTCTGCTTGCAAACACTTTATGAGTCACAGGATTATATAACTTGTATGCCTTATACTCTGTGCCATATCCTACAAATATACATTTCAAGGCTTTGGGGTCTAGCTTTTTCCTATCTGCTTTTGGTATATGAGCAAAAGCTTTAGATCCGAATATTCTTAAATGACCGACTGCTAGTTTGAGTCCAGACAATGCTTCAAAGAGGGTTTTGAAGCCTAGACATTTGGTGGGACTCCTATTCTTCAAATAAACAGCAGTATTAATGGCTTCTGCCCAAAGACCATTAGAAATACCCTTACCTTGAAGCATACTTCTCGCGCACTCCACAAGGGTATTGTTCTTGCATTCTGCTACTCCATTCTGCTGTGGAGTGTGTGGCACTGTGAATTGTTGTATAATCCCATGCTGCTTGCAGAAGTTCATGAACTCACCTAACCTGTATTCTCCCCCTTGATATGAGCGGAGAATCTTTATCTTCTTTCCTGTTTGGTTCTCTATCATAGATTTGAATTCTTTAAAGTATCGGAAAGCTTGACTCTTTTTGCTTAAAAAATATACCCAAGAGAACCTAGTGCAGTGATCTGTAAACAGTAGAAAGTAGTATGCACCTCCTAGAGACCTAGTCTGCATAGGTCCACAAATATTTGTATGCACTAGTTCTAGGATGTCTCTTTCTTTTCTGTTAACATGTAAAGGGAATTCATCTCTATGCATCTTCCCTAATGCACATCCATCACATTCCAGTTTGATATTATGTAAAATAGGAAGACCATCGACCATACCTTTCTTTTTGAGTAAGATGAGATCTTGTAAATTGAGATGTCCAAATCTCTATGCCAGAGATTTTCAGCTGTTGATTTTGCTGCAACCATCACTTGTCGTGGCATTCTCCTTGCATCCAGTCTGTACAAATTTCCCACGCGTACTCCTGTTGCAACTGTCTCCAATTGGCTATCATGAATGACACATCCATTCTTGAAGAACTACACCTGCATGTCCTGGTCCGTTATCATAGAGACAGAGATCAAATTCTTTTTAATTCCTGGAACATATAAAACATTTTTGAGATGTTTGATGTCGCCACTAGGTAGCTTCACAGGAATATCCCCACAACCTTTGATCTCATACCCACTGTCATCTCCTAAGTAAATTTTTGATCCACATGCAGACTCTTCAAGAAACTCAAAACAATCTTTCTTAACGGTCATATGCGAGGATGCGCCAGAATCGACATACCATATATTATCCTCATCTCCTTTTGATGCTAAAAGTGCACAGTCGACTGTGAATAATCAAAGATCATGGCGTGGTCATCCTCTTCTCCAGCAAAACACCCTTGATGTTTCCTCTGTTCGCCTTTTCTTTCATCCGCCTACCTGTTATAGCATTCTTTAATCTGGTGACCAGGCTTCCCACAGTGAAAACATCTCTTAACATAATTATCAGTCATACCTCTGAATGATTTCTTTTGAAAAGAGTTGGCCCCTTTCTGCTGCTGCTGCTGCGGTTGCTGATGCTGATGTTGGTGCTGGTGCTGCTTTCCTCTGTACTGTCGCCTCTTCGCCATCAGAGCCAATTCATTGCTCTGAGTTTTCAGATTCTGTCTTCGTTCCTCCTCCTGGAGCAGAATCGCTGTCAGGTCATCAAACGAGGGGGCTTTCTCTCTCGCTGACAACCCTGAGATGAATGTCTGATATTCATCAGTCATTCTATTCAGTGTAAGTGTAACCAAATCTGAATCTGATACCTTCTCTCCAATGGCTCCCAATTTGTCTCTCAAATCCTTGACTCTGGCCATGAATCCACCAACAGATTCATTCTCATCCATCTTTAATGAAAACAATTTTCCCTTGAGTGCCAGAACACGATTTGTGTTTTGTGTCTCGTACAGATTCTTGATTGTGGTCCATATATCCGCGGCCGACTTGCAATCTCTAATATGGGGGATAATGTTGTCTTTGACAGACATCTTCAGTATGAATTTCGCCTTTGTTTCTCTCTTATCCCAATCTTGTTCTTGGGCCGGTGTTCCAATTCTCTGCTCATTTCCCAAG